>PVJX010008092.1:0-46975 GCA_004027295.1 Dolichotis patagonum
GTTAAAAAAAAAAAAAAAGAGCACGAATGGATGAGTGTGTTCAGTTATATACACTGAATTGGACCTTTGGCACTAGGAATCAGAGCATTTTGTCATATAGCATTTAACATGTATTATAAAAGTGCTTAGTGTCAAAGGAATAGAACCACCAGCATTCAAAAGCAGCTTTGTCAACTAAGCAATAAAACACTCTACACCATCTCTTTGTTGTCCATCACTGAATACACTGGTAGCAACTTTGAAATGAAAAAAAAGAAAAAAGGAGCTGTAACTCCTTTTATTTTCTCTGTTTAAAAATCAAACAAAACGAACATCAATTCTGTTAAACACTAACATCTTCAAAGTACATCATTTGTACAAGAGAAAGACTAGGAACAAAACTGCGTGGACAGGGATTCAGATGTGGTTGTTGAGTCCCTCACACTGCTTTCCGATGGTACTCAGGGGGAGCCACTTCATAATCACTGGCACTAAACAAAGTTGCCGAATTCTTTGCCAGATAATTGAGGAAATCATGAAGATAATTCAGTAATAAAGCAAGGCTTTTCTTATCCAGAGGTGTTTAGGCCAACATCACTCCAATTCATACAAATAATCTCAGTAGATGTGGTGCTCCATACACCTGGGACATGGGTGCGTCAGGGTGATCAGCAAGGATCTCTGCATACTGTGGTCTCTCAAATTTGTAGAGGAGCTGAGTGCCCAGCATCACATTGAAGTATTCTTTAATCCCTGCTACAACCTCATTAACTGCATACTCCTTATTATCTGTGTTTCCACGAGATTTCTTATAATTTGCATAGTCCTCTAGAATGGAATCCACATTCTTCTTGGCCGGAAGATAAAACAGCTGTTTCTGTCTGGTAATTAGGTCCCAGTCATCAACAAGCCACGGTTTTAGCTCTTCAGGAATCTTTACTTTAACTTCAACTCTGTTCATAAATGTTTCTTCATTTTCAACAGTAGGATCTACCCGGGCCCTCTTCTTCCGAGGTGGCTGAGGTGTCTCACTGGTACTGCCACCATCTCCATTACCAGGGGTTTTCTGTTTGTTCTTTTTAGTTTTCACATCAACATTTTTCTGTTGCAGACCAGCTGTCTTCTTTCCTGGAGCAGCCCCTCTCATCTTTCCCTCTGCATATTGCTCCTGATTGGCCTTTTGAAGTTCTCGCTGTTTCTACAGATTGGTATCCACATACTTGAGTACTCTGCTTTCTGGAACCCACTCATCCCAATTTTTATTCCAACCACTGTAGTGTATAAAGTATTTTACTTGTTTGTCTTTTATGGCAACCCTTACATACTTTGCTTCATAAAGAAGAGGCCCATGAAAGCACAGTACTCGTTCACCTTCCTGAAATTTGGGCTTCGGGTCTTGCTTGGGCGCCATTTATAAGTGATTCGCCGCCTCCTTCTCCCGCCACCCCCGACTACCGCCCCCTACTCTCTACCCCACCGGGCTTGCGTCAAACGCGCCGTCACGCACAGCCGCTCTACATCCTGGGCCCGATTTGCCAGCGCCCGCAGACCTCACAGCGCCGCCACCGCGCAACCGCCGCCAGCCAACGGCCGCCCGCCGCGCGCTGCAGTATAATTTCAAGTCAGAGGTTGAGTTGCTTTGCCCTTGTTACCCAGAATCACCTTAGCTATTCTAGGTTTCTTCTGGTTCCAGATGAATTTTAGGATCATTTTCTATAATTCTGTGAGATATGCTATTGGAATTTTGATTTGGATTGCATTATATCTGTATAACGATTTTGGGAATGTGATCATTTTCACTATATTAGTTCTTCCTACCCAAGAACAAGGGTGTGTGTGTGTGTGTGTGTGTGTGTGTGTGAGAAATTGAACTCAGGGTCTTGTACTTGCCAGGCAGGCATTGTGCCACTGAACTGTATCCAGTCCTCCCTTTTTTCTTTTTCTTTCTTTTTTTTTTTTGTCCTTTTGAGACAGTGTCTTGCTATGTAGTTGAGGTTACCTTGAGCTCACTTTGTAGCCAGGTTGGTCTTGAATTTGCAGTGATCCTCCTGCCTCAGCCTCCCGAGTGCTGGGATGACAGGTGTGCACCAGCCCTCCATCTTCTGATACCCTCTTTAATCTCCTTTCTCAGAGTGCTGTAGTTTTCAGCATGGAGGCCTTTTACTTTCCTCATTAGGTCAGTTCTTAGGGTGCTCTTGTGTATATCTGCTGCCTGAGTGAGCACTTGAATGCTGTTGTGAAAGGCGTTATTTTCCTAATTTCTCTCTCAGTGAGTTTGTTATTCGTGTACAGAAAGGCTATTGATTTTTTCTTTTAAAGAGAATAAAACAAAACAATAAAACAGAATAACATCACCATTTTTGTTGTCATCTGGGCTTTCTGCGTGTCACGGTGTGGCGCGTGAGCCCAGTCTCCTGTCCCTCGAGGCTTGCTGGGCTTGCCTATCAGGGCGTCGCTCCACACGCGCTTAGCTAGGGGTGTGTTCCCTGTTGGCTGTGGCCACTGAAGCTTTTCTTTGTCACATTTGCGGTCAGCCAGTGACCTGGTAAAGATTTCCTTGCTTGTCTGATGAACAGATGTCCTTCCTGAAGCCAAGGCCAGTGTCTGTGCTGGTCTCTCCCCAGGTCGACCGCTCTTGTAGACCTGGATTTCTGGAGAACATGATCCCCCTCTCACCCCAGAACACTGGCCCTGAGGTCCCCACTCACAGCGGGACGAGGGAGGAGGATGTGGACCGGCAGGTGTGCACTTCCTCCCCCAGCTTTGGGCCTCTCCCTCCATCAAGCACCCCTCCCTGGCTGTTACAAGGCTCCAGTCAGGATTCTGACTGCCCAAATAGCTGGTCCTGGTCACTGTCCCCAGTCTACTAGGTTTTTTCAGGGGAGGGACCAGCCTTAGAGCTGCCTTATTCCACCTTTTGTGGTGATTTCTGTTGACATTGTTTAGTCACTCACTTACCTACTTATTGGTGGTGTGTGATGGAAGTCAAGGCTTCTCCCGCCGGAGGATTAACACACAGGGAACCTCTCTTCGTGCCCATCAAGGTTGTGTGCTTTGGTTTTTGCGGTGCTGGGGATCTAACCCAGAGTTTCACACATGCTATTAAGTGTTGGCTTTTGTCAGTCCAGGTGTGTTTTGTGGTCTTTAGTTATTTGTAAACTCATCTTCAGCAGAGATAGTAATTCTCTCTTTGTCTCTCTCTGCCTGCTCTGTCCCCTTTACCCTTGGAGGCTGAATCTAGTGTCCTCACAGTGGGCTACATGCCCAGCCCTTTTTATTTTGAGACAGGGTTTTACCTCCAAGTTGTGATCCTCTTGCCTCAGTCTCCCTCAGTGCTGGGATTACAGGCATGTACCACCACTCTGGGCTGCAGCAGGGATTACTTTTCCTAAGAGAATTCCTAGGTTACAAATATATTCCCACGTAGTTTTCTGTTTTGTTTGTTCTGGGGGCTTTTTTGGTTTATTTTGTGGTGCTGTGGCTTGAACCCAGAGCCTCATGCGTGCTAAAAGCACAAGCTCTACCACTGAGCCACGTCACCACCCCCAGGTTTTGTTTGTGTCTTGCAGCTGCCCAAAGCTATCATTAACGGTTAGGTATCAATTTTCTGTGTGGTTTGAGACAGGGTCTCACTGTGTAATTCAGGCTGATCTCAAGCTCACTGTAGGGCCTAGGCTGGCCTAGGGATCCTCCCGCCTCAACCTCCTGAGTGCTAGGATTACATACCTGTGCCAGCACACCCAGGTACAGTGTTGATTGTTTTATACCCGGTCTCTCTGTGTAGCCTGGGCCGATTTCAGAGTCCAAAATCCTGCCTCAGCTGTAGGAGTGCAGGTGTGCACCACCATGTCTGACTAACTGTGTTTTGAAGTGTGTACACAGATGACCTCTGACTTAGATTCAGTTTAGGACTTTTTTTGTACTGGGGTGTTGAACTCATGACCATATGCTTGCTGGGCAGGTGCTGTGCCGCTGAGCTACGTCCCAGGCCCTAGTTTAGGGTTTTTCACTTTACTATGGTGTGAAACAATGCATGATTGGCAGAAGCTATGCTTAAATTTTTGATTTTGACCTTTTCCTGTGCTGCCAGTCTGCAGAATGGAATTGTCCCGAGACCCCGAGCCACGGCTCCTGGTCAGCCACGAGAGCACTCAGGGCAGCTTGGTGGGCTCAGCGAGCACACGGTCTGCAGCCTGCAGCGCCTGTGGGGGCTGTGTGTCCGCGAGCGCGTGCAGAGCTCACTCTGTGCTGGCAGCTGGGTCTGCTTTATCCAGCATTTCTGCATGTTCGTAGTAGGAGGGGCTTTACGTTAGTGCAGTCCATTATCCTACAGAAGCAGGTGCCTTCATTTTATTTTATGTTATTTTATGTTATGTTATTTTGTTATGTTATATTATTTTATTTTATTTTACTTTACTTTACTTTACTTTATTCTTTTGGTACTAGGGATTGAACTCATGACCTTGTGCTTACTAGGAAAGTGCTCGAGCCACTGAGCTAAATCCCCGGCCCCTTCCTTTCATTTTTCATTGTGGGTTCTATTCTATAATTAAGTGAACTTGTAGTAGGATTTGTTTGTGCTGAAGATTTCTCAGGCAGGATAGTGAAGAGGAAGAGTTCAGCCAGAGGTGTCAGCCATGGTGGTCATCACAGTAGTTGTCACCTCGGCTTAATCAAGTCTAGGCCTGCAGAGGGAGAAATGAAGTGAATTTTCCTGTTGGGAGTAGAGGTGGGAGGAGGGAGACCTGCGTGTGAGAGCTCATCCAGACGCCCTCGGGCTTGGAGGAAGGATTTCTCTTTTTTTTTGGTATTGGGGATTGAACTTAGAACCTTGCGCTTGCCAGGCAGGTGCTTAAGTCACTGAGCTAAATCCCCAGCAGGAAGGATTTCTCAAAGGGAACCGAGAGTTACACTGGCTGTAAAATACCCAACAGGTAAGTCATGTGTATCCGAAAGAAACTTGTGTTGCTGAGACTCCTTAGTTAGAAACCCCTCTCTGCAGAAGCGGGTTTGCTGTTTGTTTTCACCATGGCCAACGTCAAGGTGAAAGATCATTTTTCCAGTAACAAAGATGGCAGCAGGCTGGGAAAGAGCCGGAAAGGCAGGGAATTACCTAGACCGGCTGAAGGGTTGGAGGGGCAGGTCGGAGGCTGGTGCCCGAGCGGCACGAGGAGGCGAGGCAGCCTTTGATCACTCTACAGTGGTGCGCCTTGTTCCCCACCTCCTCTAGAGCCAGGCCCAGTGAGGGTCCTTGCTGGGAAGGGGTTTCAGAGACATCTTTTTCTGCCCCCAGAGATTTGAATGTGACTTTACTGTGCTGTTAGGTCCCAGCAATTTCTGGTAAAACACATTGTTGTTCATCTTCCGTGTCCCTGGAGCTGAGCAAATCGCCTGGCTCACAGTAGCTGCACAGAAAATGTTTGTAAAAATGGAGTGTTTTCAGCCTGCGTGCAGGGAATCATAGAGCAGGAGTCCTGACACCTGTCTCTTTCTCTCCCAGCTCCGACCACGATCGGCTCCATACCTTGGTCACTGAGTACTGCTTCCCGGTAGGTCCCCAGCCTCGGTGGGACATCCTGGGTGACAGGTGCTAGACGCCACTTCCGGGTTTTTCTTTAGAGGGATCCAGTTTGAAATCATAGGATGTTTAAGGCACAGGCCTGGGTCCCCTGCTCTCAGCTGAGCACTGGTGACTTGCTACAGACTCTGGTAAGGGCCATGGCACATGAGACAGAGAACGTCCCTGTGCGATGGCCCTAAAGCCACAGGGGTGGGACCACAGCAGCAGGTTTAACAGTCGTGAAGCCTGTGTTACATGGTGACGGGATGTGGGGACTTTGGGGGCCTCTAAGAGTGGGGACTCCATGGTTCAGTTAGAGGTTAAAGCATAATTCATTTTCTACAAGTTGAGCTTCAGTTTCTGCCACTAGGAGTCGAGTCTCTACCAGTCTCTCCAGGGGCCAGCAGAGCAAATCCCACCTTAGCAGCACCAGCACTGCCGTGGCCCTGGAAGTCCCTCCTCGCCCTGTTGAAGGCGCGGGGAGGCACATCCCTGGGCAGCGGAAGTGCCTGCAGCAGCTAGCGGGTCACGCCATGGTGCCTTGGGTACCTGGGGGTGGCACCTGGGGGGCTGTGGTTCTCACTGGCTTGGAGAAGGGGCCCTGAGGAGTGGGCGGGTCTTGGACTGAGTGTCCTGAGGTGAGCGTGACCAGTCACTGAGGCGCAGCCTCTTGGCCGGAACTGCAGGGCAGCAGAGCAGGTGTGGGGGTTCCGGGCTCCGCCGTTGACGTTGCGCTGTCCCCATAGGACATGGTCTGGGACCTCAGATACAAGACCGTACGCTGGAACTTCGTGGAGTCTTTGGAGCCAGCCCAGGTGACTCAGGTCCGCTGCTCCAGTCAGGTGACCCAGGGCAACATGTACGGCCAGGTCACCGTGCGCATGCATTCACGGCAGGTAGGCCCACGGCATGTGCCCTCCGCCTTGCTGGGCTCAGGACTGGCGGGTTGTAGCTTTGGCCGTTTTGTTTTGTTTCTGTGGTGCTGGGGACCCAACCCAGGGCCAGGTGTAAGGGCCAGTAAGGCAGCTGTTGGCCCGTGAGCTATAGCCCAGCCCCAGGCCGTAGCATCTCAGGAAAGGCCCGCGGGGGTGTCCTGGCTCCATCCTAGGGCACAATGGAGGTGTTCTCCCACGCTAGGGGTTGATTAGTTAGTCCTACATTCACAATTACGGCATAGGACTGGGGATGTAGCTCAGCAGCGTAGGTGCCTGCTAGGCAAGTATGAGGTCATGAGTTCGATCCCCAGTACCAAAACCAAACAAACAAACGAAAAACCAGAATTATGACATAATTTGTTCAAAAAATAGTTGTGTGGCAAATGTCTGGGATGGTCTCTCTCCCTGTAGACTCTGGCTATCTACGATCGGTTTGGCCGCTTGATGTATGGGCAGGAAGACATGCCCAAGGATGTCCTGGAGTACGTAGTCTTTGAAAGACAACTGTCCAACCCCTACGGGAGCTGGAGGATGCACGCCAAGATCGTTCCCTCGTGGGCGCCCCCAAAGCAGCCCATCCTTAAGGTGAGGCGGCCATCCAGCCATGCTGCTAAGGCTCCACGTAGTGGAGAGAGGGGGTGGTGCGACACCAGGGGCCTTGGGCTGGGTTGGTGCTAACTCGGCCTCCTCCTACTCTTTCAGACGCTGATGATTCCTGGCCCCCAGCTACAGCCTTGGGAGAACTGTGAGGGGGGACCCGCAGAGGCCTCTGGCCCACAGCCAGCCTGATGGAGCGGTGAAGTGCAGATGGCAAGGCTGCTGAGGTTACCCCTGTTTCCCGCCTGGTGGGTCTTCCCACAGACTTGTCATCACAGCTACAGCTCAGGCGGGGCTCCATGGTGGCTGATGTGCCCAGCGGTGGTCCCTCTCCTTTGTTTGGTTTTGTTTTTTGAGAAGGGATCTTGATATGTAGTTCAGGCTGGCCTTGGAGCTCAATCTGTAGTTCAGGCTGGTCTTGAACTTGCAATGATCCTCCTGCCTCAGCCTCCCGAGTGCAGGGAATACAGGCGTGTGCCACTCCCTCTCCATAGTTTTTTTTTTTTTTTTTTTGTCTTTTTGAGACAGGGCCTGCCTATGCAGCTCAGGCTGGCCTTAAACTCACTTTGTAGCACACGCTGGACTCAAACTTGGAGTAATCTTCCTGCCTCAGCCTCTTGAATGCTGGGATTACAGGCATGTGCCACTACAATTGGGATTTGCTGTTTTTTTAAAAGCCCATGTCCAGCAAACACCTGCCTGGCAAGTGTGAGGTTATGAGTTTGATTCCCCTGTACCAAAAACGAAAAAAAACCAAAAATAAAAACAAAAACCCACAAAAAAACCAGATAAAAGCCCGTGTCCAGCTTCCCAGTCTAGGTAAAGGGCCGTGCGTCTAAGGGAACAAACACCTGACCAGTTCGCTTGCTCGTGGCAGAGGCGGGTACAGCCTGGCGGCACTGCCTGTCTGGTCCTGGGGCAGGGATTGGAACCTGAGATGAAGCGCTGGAGTGCTGGGCTCCGTGGGTGCTCCGCTGGGAGGAAACCAGTCTTCGAGTGGCAGGAGCGGAAGACAGGCCTCTGGTGAGCCTGTGACTTCCGGAAGTGCGGCCCTGGAGGGGAAGAGTTGGCCTGTGTAAGGCAGGGCAGCCCTCAGGATGTGTCTTCTCATAACACTCACCTGTGAGTCGGTATTTGCATTTTCTAGAGGAATAAATACAAAGAGACTGGATCCCCAGCCTGCCCCATGTTGTCCTTAGCTGCTTCCTGCCTGAGCTCTGAAAGTTCGGGAGCAGGCAGGAGGCGGCGTGTGGATGCATTTGGGGAATTCACCGGCTGCTCTTCCCAGCCCTGGGGGGGGAGGAGCGTGGCCTTCGAAAGCCTTGGAACCCATGGGGTATCGAGGGGGCGGGGCTTGACATGCTGTGTCCTGGTCACCTGGGGAGTGACCAGAGGAGTCACTGTCTCCCAGCAGCATGCCTGGCTTGTGCTGCTGCTGTCATTAGCCTAGTGCAGGCCCTTCTTTAAAAGGAGGGCCTTGGGCTAGGATTGTAGCTCAGCAGCCCAAGCGTCCACCTGGCAAGCACAAGGTCATGAGTTTGATCCCTGGTACCAAGAAAAAAATAAATAAAAAATACAGGGCCTTTCCCAAGCTGAGGCAGGAGACTCAAGTTCAGTGCCAGACGCAGGACAGGAAGATCGTGTCTCAGAAGGTACAACTAGGGGCAAGACTCCTGGCAGAGCACAGGTGTAGCCTGTGCAGGACCCTGGGTTCCAGCTCCAGCACCCCAAAAACAACCACCAAAAAAATCCAGTGTTTTAACTTTCATGCTCACTTTTTTTCAAGCCTAGCATTTTCTTTTAAGGAGTCCGTTGCTCTTTCTCTTCTGTTTCTGGGTGGGCTCAGGACCCAGGGCCGGACACATGGCATGCTAGACACGCACTGCTGAGCTGCTCCCCACCCCAGGCCTACCACTCACCTAAGGTTCATCTCTGCTGGCCTGGTATTTAGAGTGGGGTCCCCAGAAACTGGAACCAGGTAGAAATAACTGGAACCTGGTCAGGTGTTTGTTCCCTTATTTTCAGGTGTTCACCTCCCTGAAGCTCCTGCTTCAGCAGAGCAGCAGCGAGAAGAGGCCCCGCCGGGGACCGCAGTGTGCTCCCAGCGACCACCGTGGGCTGGCGGTGACAGTAGGGCTATGTGCGTTTTGGGCAGAGACAGCACTGTGGGGCTGAGCCCAAGTGGCCATGATGCCACCAATGCCCAGCGTGTCTGGCTTAAAAGTGCACAGCTGCGGGCAGCGTTGGTGCCGGGGGGCTGCGGGCAGATCCTATTTGCCTGAGCCCAGGATTAAGGCAAAAGGAGAAGTGCTTTGAGGGGGAGTGCAGAGGACGGGGAGGTAATCTGGCAAGGCAGGGCGGGGAAGCAGGGAAACCGAAGGCTGCACTGTATAGGCAGCCGCCCCGCTGGTTCTCCTGAATATGGAAAAACCGCGTCAGATGCTCTGTCTTGTCTAGTTCTCCAGGGTGCATTCGGGGTCTCCAGATAATCTAGATAGCTGACCAAGAGGAGCCGCCCAGAGCCAGAGGATGAGTGCCCTTTCATCTCCCCTTGGGATCAAGTCCAGCTGGGCAAATGGCCCCAGATGTGCAGGGCTGGCGGGAGGCCTGGCAGAGCCCATCTGTGTGTGGGCTCCCACGCGCGGCACCGGCAGAGACGGAGCCAGAGCCTCTGAAGCCTGGCCGCTCCAGAGCGGGAGCTGTTCTCTGCCGTCCTGTGCTAAGAAAGACCAGGCGCGGTGGTGCACACACCTGCAGTCACAGCACTCGGGAGGCTGAGGTAGAATTGCGGAGCTTGAGGCCAGCCTGTCTCAAAAAAACAGCTGGGCGCAGTGGTGCATGCCTCTGAGACAGGAGGACCCCCAAGAATTCAAGGCCAGCCTGGGCTACTTAGTGAATTCAACCCAACCTGAGCTGCATAGAGACCCTGTCTTAAAGAGAAAGAACATCACAAATGAGCCAGAGCCAACTGCGGCAGTCCAGAAAAAGCCTTCTTTATTCCTTCTGCCTGTAACTTTATTTCACAAGAGTTAATGTGGGGACAACTTTGCTCTCCCCAGGGGACCTGACCCAGTGGGGCTGTTTTGGGGTGCACAGCTGACGAAGCACACATTGGCTCAGCACTGTGGGGCACAAGCTGCCTCAGTCACCACCCTGAAGCCCAGGGGAATGGAGGGCAGTTGTCCCCCGAGGAGGAAGAGGCCTCCATGCACCACCCCTTTGGAGATGGAGCGCTCTGTGGCCACAGAGTAACCGGGGCACTGCTGTCTCCACCTCTCCGTTGCTTGGGTGTTTTTCTCCCCCTGCTTCCCTCTGGGGGTGCCCATCGAATCCCTGCGCTTCACCTAACACTGCGCATGGAAAGGACAGCTGGGCTGCCTAAGAGAGAGGGCTTTGTGTTTACCCTGTCCACCCTGTCCTGCCCCGGCCCTCTAACCTGCCCGCGCTCTTTGGGGTTCCTGGAGCACAGACGGTCACCAGATGGGCCCATGCCCTGACAGCAGTGCAAGGACCAGGAGGAGGGAAGGAGCCGGAGGAGATCAGTTAGAAGCCAGCAGGAGGCACGCAGAGGACACCCAGGAGGGCTGAGCCCTGGCCCGTGTTGGGAGGCCTTGGGGTCGCTGCTCTGCCCACCCGCCCCCTGCCCCCGATGTGGTGAGGAGGCCCGATGCTGGCCCAGTCGGTATCAGCCTGCCTGCTGCAGTCCAGCAGCACAGGTGCGAGGAGCCAGCAGCAAAGCAGGATAGGCCAGCGTCTGTCCTTCAGGCTTTTCAGGCTGATCTGAGTGCTTTTGGTTTCCTCCCTTCGCTTCTCCACTGGGAGCACGTGGCTTCTTGCTGAGCTTCGGCAGAAACCCAATACCTGCTCTGGCCCCAGTCCCGGGGTTGCTATGGCCCCTCTTGTGGGGAACTGGGTCTCCCCACTTTGGGCCCCACTGACACCCGTCTTGGCTGAGGCAGCCTTCGGGGTGAGGGTCCAGACCCGGAGCTCAGTGAGACTGGTATGCAAGATCAGGGTGGGCAGGAGGGGGTGTCCTCGGAAGCAGAGGATGTGGCTTAGTTTTCTTTGTTTAGGGGGGTACTGGGAGCTGAACTCACCCCTTGCGCTTGCCAGGCAGCTGCTTGTGCTGCTGAGCTAAATCCCCGGCCCCTAGGCATTAGTTCCTTGAGCAGGAGAGAAAGTCAGTTTGCAACAAGAGGTGGGCTCTGAGCCACACCCTTCTCACTAGTTTGTCTTTCAGTTCAGTGGCCATCGGGCTCCTGGGGAGGGGAAGTGGCCAGGTGTCTGGACACTAGGACGTGGGCAGGACCTCAGCTCCCAAGGACGGGCTCTGTGCCCTCACCTGGTAGAGCTGTCACTCTCAGTCCCAAGGACAAGCAGGTGAAGGGCCGGCAGTGTCCTCCTGACCTTCCAAAGCCCCTCCTTGGTCCTCCGCTAAGGGGGATGACTTCTGGGCCTCTGATTCCTGCAGACTGAGCTCCAGGGCAACACTGGTCCTTGGCCCTGGCCCTGAAGGTCCCTGCAGTTCCCTGACATCTTCCTGGGGACCAGCAGAACCGGCCGCCTTGCTCCCCTTGGTCCCCTCAGGGCGGGAGCTCTTGCTTTCCGGAAAGAAGCTAACGGGGAGGCAGAGCAACTTCTCAGGGGCTGGGGGAACAGTCTCTGCCTGAGCTGCTGTTAAAGCCAGGAGCCCGGGTTCCTCACTTGGGGCCTGATGCTCTTCCCAGGGACAGATGTCTGCCATGGTGCCCCTTATTTTATTTCCTTCGGGATCTGTGACCTCCCATTGACAGAGCTCTGCTATCCGGGTCCCCACACTGCCTGCTCCATGGCAGCCGCCTTTGTCATGGTCAGCGTCCAGCACATCTCCCGAGGGAATGAGGCCCTCTGACCTCGCCCCCTCCTGGAGGCCGACTGTGTCCTGCTCTCGCCCGAGTGTCACTGCCACTTCTGAAGAGTCTCCCTCAGCCCCTGTAGATCCTTCCCTCGGGAGGAACGCCACTCCTTGCCCTTGGGACCCTCCGGCCACCTCTTGTGCCAGTGCCCCTTCCCCTGCTGCCCCTGGACTCAGCTCCCAGGGGCAGACCTCTGCTTTCTTGGCAGAGGGCACCTCTTCCACTTCCCAAGGACACACTTCTGCTACCCGGGTCCCCATGTGGCCTGCAGCCTCTGATCTGCCTCTGCATGCATCAGAAGTGCCCAGGGCCAGCTGTGGTGACAGACCGCCACAGTCTGCCCTGTCCCCAGGACACACAGCCTCCAGTTTCCTGGCATCTGCCATCTCGGGCCTTTCCAGAGCTGCCACCCCTTGGGGCGCTGGTCTTTCCAGGACTCTTCCTGTTCCCTCCTGTGGGACTCCCTTTCCGTCCTGTTTTGACGGCCCTTTCTCAGGGACGTTCTCCATGGCCTTCCGGGGACAGACTTCAGCCTTGGCACTGCTATCAGCTTGACACACATCCGGGTCAGAAGCTTCCCATGGGCACAGGTGGGCAGCGCTGGCCCCGGCACTGCCCAGGGCCTGGAAGCTGGCTTCCCGTTGGGCAGGACGCTGGCTGGCTGGCTGGGACAGAGAGCCCTCTAGTGCCATGCTGTCCCTTGGACAGACAGACCGACTCGTGCGTCTTGCTTGTTCTTCCCTGTCAGTTGAGGAGTCAGCCTTCAAAGCTAGAGCTTTTCTCTGGCTCTCGTGTTCTGGGGGGAAGCCCGTCTGTGCGTCTGGTTTCAGTGCCCCCTTCTCTGTTGCTTCCATACTCACTTCCAAGGACAAGGCCGAGACCTTGGGGTCCAGGGCAGAGGATTCCAAGTCCTGGGCCTCCCAAGGACAAATAGCTTCCTGCTGTGGGTGGATTTTCGCCTCCAAGTTTGCCACCCCTCGTCCCAGGGCGGGAAGCCCTCCCTGTTCTGGGGTTTCCTCCTGGCACCCCGCCGGTGCTGGTGTACTCCCCGTGTCTTGTTCTGACCCCTTCCTGGCATCTTCATTCACCTCCCAGGGACAGATCTTGGCTTTGTCGCTGGTGGGAGCTTCCTGCACTTCCCAGGGACATACATCAGCTGGCCTGCAGCCCACACGGCCCAGGGCCTGGAGTCCCACTCCTGGCCTGTCAGTGTCCAGAGCATGCTTATGCGGACCGTCCCCTGGACCCAAGGTCTCCTGGGGACAGGCTGCCGCCTGCTGTATGCCTGGCCTCCCTGGCTCCTGTGTCTCTGTGGGCCTGGAACCTGCACAGGCCTCTCCCGCAGCATCTGGAGATTTCCCGGGGGCCTGGGCTCCCCGATCCTCTTCCTCCCCTGCTCCAGCGCCCTCCTTCCAGGGACAGATCTTCGCCTTCTCAGCCGTCAGGGCATCCTCCACGTCCCACGGACAGACCTCGGCAGCCCTGCTTCCCACGCTGCCTGACCCCTGGGAAATAACTCGGGGTCTCTCTGAGTCTTGGGGACCGGGTGGTGGGGGTACGCTGCTGGGGTCCACACTCTCCCGGGGACAGACCGCTTCCTGTTTTGAGGTCGGCACCTCAGGCCTCTCTTTCGCAGTGACATCTTGGATTCCTCTTTTTGCAGACATTTTCTCCTTAGCCTTTTGAGAGTGTCCTTTAGCCGTCTGTCCCGAAGTCCCGTCCTCCATTCCTTCACTGACCTCCCAGGGACAGACCTCTCCTTTCCTGGGGTCAGGTGGTGTGTCTCCTGCCTCCCACGGGCACACCTCGGCGACGCTGTCGCCCAAGCTCCCCGAGGCCTGGAGGGGGACTGCCAAGGGACCCCGGAAGTCTGTGCTCTCCCAGGGACACAGAGACTCCAGGCCTCCAGCCAGCTTCTGTCCCCTCCAGAGGGTTGCTTTCTTGGGGGCACCCTGCCCTTCCCGGGGGAGCTCCCTCTCTCCTGGGGGAGGAGTCCCCTGGTCCCCTTCATCCGCCTCCCAGGGGCACAGCTCTGCCTTGGCAGGCTGAGGGGACCGAGCCTCCGTGCCAGGGGCCACATCCCGGGGCTTCTCCAGCTTCTTCCCGTCCACACTGCCCGCCGCTCCGGGGTCAGCGCCCTCCCAGGGACACACAGCCTCCTGGCTCCGCACCAGCCTCTCGGGCCTTTTCCGACCTGTGACAGCCGCTGCCAGCCTGGGCTCTGATTTGCCTGTGGCTGTCCCCCTGTCTTCCTGGGAGTCACCTGGGTGCTGAGCTGATGGGGTTCCCTCGCTTACCTCCCAGGGGCAGATCTGGGCCTTGCTGCTACTGTCCAGCCCACCTATGTCTGACTCGGCCACTTCCCAGGGACACGCCTCTGCCACCCTGTGGTCAGCGCTGCCCAGCAACTGGAGGCCACTTTGGGGCAGTTCCTGACGCCCGACTGGGGCTTCCTTGGCTCGCTCGGCACTTTTGTCCCCAAAAACGTGCCTCAGTGTGGCCAACCCTGCTTTCCCCGCTCTCTCACCTCTGCGTTCCCCGAGGCCCTGGGACATCTTCCTGCCTCTGTCCTCCCTCCCGCCCCCCTGGTGGCAGACCTGGAGCATTCTGCTGGTGTGCGCGTTCTGCTGGTTCTGCAGGGTCTCCTCGTCATCACAGGATGCCAGGGCCGCCTGCTTGCTCACTGCCCTGGGCCGGCCCAGCCTGGGAGACCGGGGGGCCACAGCCCTGCCTTCCTCGGCCTCAGGGCCGTCCTCATCACCCTCCTTCTCCCTGTATGTGCTCCGGGACCGTGTCAGCGCTTTGATGGCCAGGCCCAGGCTGCGGATGGAGCCCTGCTGCACAGGCGTCTTGAGGCTGTGGGATTTCGAGAAGACCTTGGGCCTGTCCTCATCTCCCTCACCCGCTTCCTCCTGTGGCCGCCCATCCTCAGTGTCCATGTCATTGTCCCCAGACACCCTCTTCTCTACCGCCATAGAGAGGGCCCTCCAGAGCTTGGCTCGAGCTGGGGCGGGGCAGTGGCTGCCTGGCTCCAGCCCCGAGATGCCTTCCTGGGCTGCGTTTTCTTTCTTGACTGGCAACTCTGCATTCTCCCAGGGGCAGATGTAGGTGAGTAAACTGGGGCTTTGGGGGGGTCCTGGGACCGGGGCCAGGGCAGAGATGGGCACCGGGGCCAAGGCAGAGCTGGGGGACAGCATGCGTGGCTCTGCCAGGGAGGCCCCAGGCAGGCCCAAGATGGGTGAGGACACCCGGTGACGGATCGGTGGGTGAGGTGGCCTCCTGCTGCCCTCGTCCTGGGGCCCTCCAGGGGCCTGAGAGCTGTCCATGCTGCTGCTCTTGGCAGGGGATGGGGGCGCAGACAGGGGGACACCCCGGGCCTGCTCCAGCCTCCTGGTCGACGGCCTGCGTAGTGGGCTGGCCGCGGCCGCCTCGGCCCTCTTTTGCTCCTGTTTTTCCTTGGCCTGCCGGTAGGCCTCCTCCAGGTAGGCCTGGCTGGCCACCAGCAGGGCCTTTTCCCTGGTGCTGCCCACCACGCTGAGCGACTTCTGCAAGGAGCTGGGCCGGGCCCGGGGCAGCTGCTCGCTCACCGTCAGGTTGTGGGCACTGGCCGAGCGGAAGCCCAGAGCTGGTGGCCCCTCGGTGGCAGTGGGCTCCTGGCCCTCCAGCCTCAAGGCCTTCCGAGACAGGCTCCTCTGCAGCTCGGAGCCCAGGAGGGCTGGCTCCTCCTCCTGGTGCTGGTTGCAGGTGCTGTGGGACCTGCCCAGGGCCGGGGACCCCTCGGCGTCCTGCTGGCCAGAGCTCAGCAGCTGGCGGCGGGAGGAGCCGGGCAAGCTGTTGCAGCCCAGGGAGCCGGAGCCCCGGGAGTGCTGCCTGGCCAGGGCCTCGGGAAACTCCGCCAGGTATCTCACAAAGGAGCGGCCCAGGCCCTGGCGGGAGCTGCCCTGCTTCTTAGGCAGGTGTGGGTTGTTAGCAGCCATCTCCTTGGTCTTTCGAACCTCTAGCTGAGCATACAGCTTCTTCAACTCATCCTGTGGGCAGAAAGGGAGGAGAGCAGAGCCACAGGTGAGACACCTCTGTTCCCCCTGGGGGGACCTTTCGCATCAAGCTGTGTCCCTTCTCTGCTTCAAAAAAAAAAAAAAATCAGAATTCAAGCCAGGCATGGTGGCACATGCCTGTATGCCTGTAATCTCAGCACTCAGGAGGCTGAGACAGGAGGATTGCCTCAAATTCAAGGCCAGTTTGGGCTAAGCCTGCTTGGACTATACAACAGATCTTGTGTCAAAAAAAAAAAAAAAAATGTATCAGGATGACCACTCCCTGCCTGAACTGCCCAGCCCACAGCTGGGCACCAAACGTTTCTTAGCCCCTTGTGATGAGGGCACAGGGGCTGAGGCTTTGCTCACAGTTGTGCCCCTGACGCGTGGCCAGGCCTCCAGGCTCTGGGGCCTGGGGCTCGGAGTCCTTCCCCTGCTGGCATGTGGCTTCATTCAGAGTCAGGACTCACTTTAGGGTGGTGATGGGGAATGGAGGGGAAATCTGAGAACAAGGAAAAGCCGGGAAGCTGAGGCCTGCAGTAGCACTCAGCTTGGTGGCAGGGGAAAAGTGTCCCCTCTGCCCGGGCCTTGAGAGCTGGCGTCAGAGGCCTGGGGGCAGCACCCACCCGAATGTCCCCGGGGTCCAGGCTGCGCTCGCTCCAGGCCGAGGCGATGCTGCTGTTCAGGTAGGAGCCGGAGCGCTGCAGGTCCAGCTCGTCCTCATACACCTCCTCCAAGATCTCCTCGTGGGGTGGCATCCCCGGCTTCTGGAACTGGCCAGGGCAGGGCGGCAGCGACACGGTTCACCATGGCCCCCGACCTCGCCCACTGCCCCTTTCCCTGTGGCCCAGCTCTACTGTGCCAAGCTTCTCCCCTTCTCGGACTCAGAAATCCAGGGTCCCTGCCCTTCTCAGGGTGACTCCTGCCCCCCACCCCCATGTCCTTAGCCCTAACGCCTGTGCGTGTCATAGCTTCCAAGCACGTTTGCACAGCATCAGCCTCACAGCAGTGCTGAAGGGACGGACACCCATCCAGCCCTGGCACTCACTTTTCCCGCCCCAGGTGGAGGGATGCGGGGCATAGCTCCCCAAGGTTCTTAACTAGGGCTCCTTTGGCAGACACCTTCTGTCATCCTCGCCCTGACCTGCAGAGGGCGCTATTACCCCGCAGCGCCGTTACCAGGGCCGGGAGGACCCCACCTTGGGGACGAAGATGAGAGCCAGCGTGGCGGTGACCGTGCTGTGCGTATGCAGGAAGAAGAGCAGCAGGGTCCAGTCAGGGTGCAGGGAGGGAACCAGCATGAACCTGGAGCCGGTTGGGACATGATCAGGGCCCTGAGCCCCTGAATCCCAACATTCATGGCATCCCCACCTCCCCCCCCCCCCGCGACGCCTGCCCAGGCTACCCCAGGCTATAGATCTGCGTTCCATGACTCTGTGAGGACTCCCTGTGGGCTGATCTGTTACACCACAGGACCAGGTCCCCACAGACTCAGGGCAGGCCCAGGGTGGCTCAGGGAAGGGTGAGGGTGTGGAAGGCATATGTTGGGGATCCTGCAAGATGGCTTACAGGACCCCAGTGAGAGGGAGCAGCGGAAGTCATAATAGCTAAATCTTGGGATCGGCTGACATATCCCTCAACAGGCAAAGGGATAAAGAAAATGGTGTTTACACCCGATGGAGTACTACTGTGTCATAAAGAAGGATAAACTTTGACTGTTTTGTAGAAAAATGAATGCACCTTGAGACCATAATGATATGTGAAATAAGTCAGACACACAAGCTTCAGTCTCACATGATTTCTCTTACATGAGTAGCTCAAAAAATAAGGAGCAAAATAAAAGATAGATAATAAGAAATAGGAAACTAGAGTTTTGCCAGAGGGAAAGCGACCCAGAGATGTAGGGAAGGGGTAAGGAGAGGAGAAGGAGAAGTAACAAGAGTTAAAATGTGTCATGTACATGCAGTGCTTCTCACAAGGAATATAAATATTATGCACAGCAGATATGCTAATACAAATTTTTAAAAAAAATTTTTTGGGTACTGGGGATCGAACTCATGACCTTGCGCTTGCCAGGCAGGTGCTTATGCCACTGTGAAAAATCCCCGGCCCTTTTAAATTATTTTTTGAGAAAGGGTCTCGATGTGTGGTTTGGGTTGGCCTTAAACTTGATCTGTAGCCCAGGTTGGCCTTGAACTCAAAGTGACCCTTCTGCGTCAGCCTCTTATGTGCAGGAATTACAGGTGTGCGCCATCACACCAGGGCAAAAATAAAGCGTTTTTTAAAGGGAATAGGAGGATAGTTAGGAGTGGGTTTGCTTCCGGGTCTTGCCCCTGCTGGGGACATGGGGTGGGGAGGGGAGGGACCTGTCCTCAGCCCACCACACCTGGGGCAGCCGGGGCACTGGGCACTCACCTGGCCGCATGGAAGGCCGCGGAGAGCAGCAGCTCGTTGTGCAGGGCGATGCTCATGTAGCGCGGCTCGTGGAAGGCCGAGGGGACGGCGCGGGTGGCGTAGCACAAGAAGCTGCCCCAGCACAGCAGCAGCACCTCCGCTGGAAGGAGACGGGGTGGGGGAACCTCAGCACCCTGCCGCCCTTTCCCCTCCATGCCCGAGCTCTGGGCGAACCAGGACAACAGGCCAAAGGGACCCCAGAGGGCCGAGCGGCTCACCCACAACCATGATGTAGTCCCAGCGGTCGTGGTGACAGAGGAAGAAGTGGCGGCCAGCGGGAGTGTGGCCTCGGATCACCAGAGGCATGAGCTGGCCTCGCTCCAGGACGCCCGCCGTCCACACAGCCAGGAAGCCCAGCACGGAGAGCAAGAGGAGCGCCAGGCGCCGCAGCAGCTGCCCGCTGCCCAGGTGTGTGGCGCGCTGGGCCGTGCGGGACAGAAACAGCTGGAGCACCCTACAGGAGCCAGGGAGCACGGGAGGGCGGGGCGGGGGCGGGGAGGGGCCAGAGCCCTGCGTTCACCGGTGCCCTGGTCCCTGCCACAGCTCCCCGCCCCCAACAGCTGCACACTGGGGAAGGTCAGCGGTGGGTGGGTTTGGGGGTGCAGGAGTGGAAAACTCCCTCTCGTGGAGAAGCTTGGGGTGCGAGAGCAAGGTCCGCCCCGGGCCTACCTATAAAGCTTGAGTATGATGGTCCCGTAGACAGTGACAAAACCCAGCAGCCGGACCCAGCGGAGAGCGACGCAGCGGAAGACGCTGGGCTTGAAGTACTGGATGAAGACCTGGGGGAGGCCGGGGACAGCTGCTCTGCCAGGCTCAGGCTGCACCAGTGGTGGCCCCTCAGCCCCCCAGCAACCCCGAGAGGGGCAGGTGCGTCCTCCTGTCCTGGCTGCACGGGGTCCAGTGGGACAGAGGTACTGGTCCCGTGCTGCCCAGGGGTCCCAGAGCTCCCGGGAGCCTGCAGCCCACTGGCTCCCCAGCATGCTATTCATCCTGCCACTGCTGGACACAAGCAGCGGCCACTCCACCGGAGGGCACGTGGAGAGAGGGCTCTGGGGGACTCCGGGAAGCGGGCCCACCGCTGGGCGCAGACTCACAGGGAAGTAGAGAAGCAGGGATCCGAAAAGGATGGCTTCCAGCAGGACGACTCCAGATGCCCGGATCCTCTGGGCCCAGGGAGAAGAAGCGGTGAGCAGGCACAGAGGGCACAGCACCCAGACCAGGGTGCTGGAGGGTCTTGGGCAGCAGGGGCTCGCTCTGGCCCTGGAATAGGCTGGGACACCAGCTCTTCCCTTCTGCCCACCCTGGCTCCTAGCTGCGGGGCCACTAAACCTGCCCAAGGCCAAGGCTTCTCGTAGTGCCTTGCCGGCTCATGCCTTCCAGTCCTGCCCTGGGCTCCAGTCAGAGGCTGCCGGAGCAAGAAAGGACCTGCTGGACTCCTCCAGGCTCTGGGTCAGACAGCTCTGTTCAGAATGAGAACACGCTGACCTTGCCCAGTAGACATCCAGTGAGCCGGGCTATAATCCCAGCACACTGGGAGGCTGAGGCAGGAGGGTGCAAGTTCAAGGTTGTCACCCCCAAGCCCAGCTAACTGGATGATTTTTGGACTCTGACATCTGCCTGCTACTGCATCACGAATGAGGCTTAGAGTCCAGGCTGGCACCCAGCCCCACCCTCCACTGGCCGTGGGTAGCCTGGGTCTCTGCTGAGGTGGACGGTGTGCTCAGGAGTGGGCTGGGGCCCGGCTTGCCTTGCTCCAGCGGCGGCGGTAGGAGATCAGCATGCTCAGGAACACCGCCAGCATGCAGCAGGCCTGGCAGGCCAGCACCGCGGCCCGCAGCGCCAGGGCCTCCTGCACCAGGCATGGCGTGTCATCCACGCAGCCAGCGCAGCCCTCGGGGCACGGCTGGCACCGCAGTGGCCTCCCTGTGCTGCCTGGCCCGGTGGTCTGTGTGGCACCCTCCTCTAGTCCTGTGAAGAACAAGGTGAGTGCAGAGAGGGGGTGTGGCTGGGGCTCCCGGCCTTGTGCTCTGACAGCTACCCTGGCCCAGGATGCGAGCGAGTGGGGAGGGCAGGGGAACAGGAAGTGGAGATGCTGGGCTGGGCTCCCTGGGAGGCCCACTGGCCACACCCACACGGGCAAGTTCATTCTCAGAGGGCAGACACCCCCCAAAAGCCCCACTGACACCACCAGCTTCTCTCAACCTTCTGTCCTGGCCCTGCCCAGAGTGGCCTTCCAGGTGGCCCTAAACGGCCTTCTTCCTCGGATCCTCCCTGCCCCCAAGCCTGCCTGGTCCTCGCCATACTCACGCACCCCCAGAGCCACTTGTCCCAAAGAATCCAGGGTGGCAGCGACAGAGGTACTGGCCAAGGACGAAACCCCGACCCTCCAGGGGGACACACTGTGTGGGACAAGATGATGCCCGTTTATCTGGTGCCTCTCTTGGGAAGAGTTGGGGGGTCCATCTGCTCCCTATCCGTGTGACTTCTGGGACTAAACTGGGGGGCCCCACCAGAAGCCCTCCCTATTCTTTGAGGGAGTTTTCTCTCTCCGGAAACTTCACCCCGCAAAAACGTGCTGTTTCCCTTCCCGAGGAGACTCCAAGCAGAGGCCGGGACAGACCAGCCTCTAGTCCACTTGGGCAGTGAGAGTGGCACATGGGTCTCATTTCCCAGTGCCCAGCCACCCACAGGCGCAGGGTCCAGGGCAGAGAGAGGCAGGCCGCTGCCCGCCGGTGGGTGGAAAGGCCCTGCACGGGGGAGCAGCCTCCTCTATCAGACGCCACCTGGCTGTGGAGCAGGCCTGCCCTTGCCAGGCCAATGGGATAGGGTCTCACCAGGCTGGTGGGATGTCAAGGCTGACCCTTTATCCCGCTTCTACCCTAGAAGGCCCCCGGGGTAGGCAGGGAGGGTGAGCACGTGCCCAGCCCAGGGAGTGGCTGGGACCAGACACCAGTGAGTGACAGACAGGCTTAACCGTAGGCAGCCCCTGACCTCCTTCTGCCGAGGGCTTAGTGTGGTGCTTATGAAATCAAAGCCCAGCTTCCTCTACCCTGGGCCGCTTGGCTGGGCCCTGATCTGGCTGCATCTGCACAATCATGACAAGGGAACCCGGGGAAGATGAACGTGTGCCTGGGTGAAGAAATGAACGCCCAGGCATGGTGGCACACACCTCTGATCCCAGCGCCGGGGAGGCTGAGGCAGGAGGCTCCTCACTCGGCCCTGGGAAGGGACGCTGAGCACTGGGCGCCCGCAGATAGGGCAGAGGCTGTGAGCAGCTGCACTGTTAAAAACCTGGCCCTTCACCTCGGCCAGTCACTGGGGACTCCCCGGAAGCCTGAGACGCCGGGTGGCTTTGTCAGCCGCTCCTGGGGCTGGGTGGTGGTGCTGACAGGCAAGGGGAGCAGAAGCTTGGGGTCCCACATGCCTTGTCCTCACCTGGGTGCTGTTGAGGTCACACAGGTGCGTGTTAGAGAACCAGCCGGGGCCACTGGCACACTGATTGATGTCCACAGTCTGGAGGTCTACGTCCATCTGCACCTGTCCCCTACAGCAGGGAAGTGGCAGTCAGGGCCATGGCAAGGGACGCTGAAGTGTCCCAGGGCGCCAGGCTTTCCCAGTGCCATTAGCCCTGTCACTGTGGCAACTCCTCCTCCGGCTAGGTCCTAGCCCCGTCCTGGCTTCTCAGCGTCCTATTATTTTCTGGTCTCTAACGGGCAGGCGGAGGGAGGGGATGAGGTGAGACGTGCAGGTGCAGGAATCAGGGCTCTGCTGATCTGTTGAGGGGTGGGGGAATTTCACACTTCCCACTGTGCACGCACACACACACACACACACACTCAGCTCACACCCACTGCCCCTCACCCTGCCTAAGCCAGGTCTGAACTGGTCACAGGCCAGGAAGGAAGGAACGGGGACCCCTAAACTGCAGCTGCCTGGCCCATGGCTCCCCAAGCCCAGCTCCAGGCTGGCGAGGAGCCAGGCTGCCTGGCTGTGGAGGAGGAAACCCTGCTGGGAACCGGCTGAAGGAGCTGATTGTTGACAGCCTGGTAGCGCCGTGGGCATCTGTGGCCCCCTGACCCACAGGGCCCCCGGCCTCTTTGTGCCAGTGGGCAGAGCCAGTTACCAGAGGAGCTTCAATCCCTGGGTCAGGACAGGCAGCACAGTAGGGCCCGCCTGGAGCACAGGCGCTAGGCATGGAGGCAGAATGTGGTGCCTACACCTGGGAGGCTGAGGCAGGAGGACTGTCACAAGTTCGAGGCCAGTCTGGACTTCATAGTAAGTTCGAGGCCAGCCTGAACTACCTTCCAAGCCCTCAGCACCAGGTTTACCTCGGGGAGCGCCTGCCTGGCTCCCCTGAGAGCCCCGGTGCATGGATTGGCACTGTCATCCAAGCCAAGCCCTCTCCTGCCTCTCACACTCACACCTTAGACCCGAGGACCAAGACCTGCGCCCGTCTGTGCCTCCACATCTGTGCACACTTATGTGTGTGTGCCCGGGTAGAACTGCACGCCAACATGCGTGCGCCTGCCCCGTATACGCATGCTCAGGACATTCGTCCATACCCAGGTCAGCGTGCATTAGTGGATTAATACACACACACATACACACATACACACACACACACACACACACACACACACACACGCTTGTGCATTAACGACTCCCAGCACCGGCTGCAGACACAGCTGCACATGGACACACACAAGTGTGTCCCCAAACCCGTGCACACTCGGGCCAACGACCTGGACACAGCAGGACTGACACATATCCCTGACCCACCCCCGAACCTCTCAGAGCTGTGAGCTCCTGGCTTACCTGACCTCCGGGCTGAGGTCGGGCTTGAGTCCATAGAAGGTGGCAGAGAGTGTGACCAGCCAGCCAGGACGGAGCTGGCCCTCCTGGCAATCCAGGAAGGGAGGGGACAGCCTCACCTGCTGTATGTCCCCCACGTATCCATCCCCCTGGGGCCACTTAGGACTGTTGAGGCTCTGCAGGTCATTGGTCAGCACCCGCTTCTGTAGGCCAAGGCCGTCCAAGTCCTCGGCCGGGTTCTCCCCCTGCATCCTGTTCCCAGACAAGTCCTGCAGGAGGGTCTCCGCCCCCATCCGGGTGGCCTGCAGGGCCAGCGGTAGGTGGCTGGCCCCCGGTGGGGGGTTAAAGGTCAGCAAAGCCCGATAGGCCCTGGGGTCACCCTCGGCCACACTGCGGACCAGGGCCTGGTACCATTCCACATCCTCCTCCACACTGGACTCACGGATGTCGTTGGCCTGCAGCAGCATGTTGAGAAAGTTGGCAGCCTGGGCCAGGGTGCCCGCTGCCCTCTGCAGCACCGCGGGGAGCCCTGCTCTGGCTTCCACCCCGAGAGCCTTGTAAGGCTCACTGCAGTTGGCGCCCGCCAGCTGGTGGGCGTCTCCGGAGTACAGAAAAGCCAGGGCGGCCCCAGCCCCCTGTGGGGGGCTCCACACAGGCGCCAGTGCAGGCTCGGCTTGGGCAGGGAGCAGGGGCAGAGAACGCAGGGGCCTGGGGCCCCCCAGGGCCCAGCCCCCGAGGAAACAGCAGCACAGCAGCCCCCACATGGGAGAGCGCTGGGGCGCGGCCCCTGTACCCATCCTGAGCACAGCTCCTGGGACCCTGGGCTCCGGGATGCCCAGCGACTTCAGGGGAGCAGGGGAGCCCAGGCAGAGGCTGGCGCCGTCTTGGGCTGGCCGCTCATGCCTCCTCCGCTCTCTCGGCCTCTCACCGTCGCCCTCTCACCTGGTTTCTCCTTGAGAAAATCATCCACCAGCCTCTGGCCGCAGGTACCAGGGCCCTGCCTCTCCTCTCTCAGCACAGTCCCCCCTTAATCTCGGCACAGCACCCCTTCCCGCCCCACCCCACATCTGTCCAGAGAGGAGGGCGGGAGGGAGGGGAGCGGCCAGCTCTGCTGCCCTCCTCCTCCCCCTGCCCTTTGCTCCTGTAGACGAGATGGGTAAATCCTGGATGGATGGGTGCCATAGCAACACAGCCTCTCACGCCCCTTTCTCTGCCCGTGCGGCCTCCAGGTGGCCATGCCAGAGGCGCCATCAGGGCCAGGTTGTGCCCCATCACCAAGCTGCTCATCTGGGATTTGAGATCAGGACGCTGAGAGTGGAAAAGTGAGCCTAACGTCACACACTCAGGCTGTGGCAGTTTATAGAGTTTCTCTTGCCCTCACCTCAAGTTACCTTGTCCCACAACCACAGGTAGTGCATAGTCTGATGCCCATTTCACAGATGCAGATAGTAAGACTCAGAAACCACCCCCACAACTGTGCAGCTGCTCACTTCGTGTCTCAAACATAAAGCTCTGGCTCCCCTCCTCCGCCCAGGGAACTAGGATGACACCCTGCCCCTGCCAGCACAGCCTGGAATCCCAGCACTGAAGAGGCTGAGGCAGGAGGATCTCTGTGAGTGTGAGTGCAAGGTCAACCTGGGCTACACAGTGAGGCCCTGTCTCAAGACTATGAAGATGATGGTGATGATGATGGCGCTAATAAAAATAATAATAAAAGTCCCTCAGCCAGGCCTGGTGGCGCATGCCTGTAATCCCAGCACTGAAAAGGCTGAGGCAGGAGGATCACTGTGATTTCAAGGCCCGCCTGGGCTACACAAGTGAGTTCAAGGCCTGTCTGAACTATATAGCAAGAAAAAAAAAAATGAAGTCCCTTTACAGAGGAATAAATCAGGACCCAGAGTGATAAAGGGACTTACTTCCCTCAGTCCACACGGTTGCTAGCTCCACCCAGCTCACCCCTGGGGACCCAGGTCCTTCTTGGGGCCTGTATCTAGCAGTCACCACAGCCATGGGGGAGGGGGCAGGCAGGCAAAGTTCCCCCTCCACTCCCCGGCCTACGCTTTATCACCCTAAAGCCTGCCTTCTCCTGCCTTTCTTCATGAAACCTGCCACATCCCTCCAGCCGCATGGGACCTGGAAGATGGTGTGTGTGTGTGTGTGTGTGTGTGTGTGTGTGTGTGTGTGTGTGTGTGTGTCCTGGGAAGCTCTTGCCTTCCCCACAGGCCTCTCCCCCTTCAGCTTCCCTGGGAGAAACTCTCAGCCCCCAGCAATCTGGCCCCCGGAAGTTCTCTCTTTCTCTGTCTCTCTCCCTCCCTCTCTCACTGGAGATGGAACTCAGGGCTGATCTACTGATGAGCTATACCCTGGACCTTTGTGTATTTGGTTTTGCTCTGTTAGACAGGGTCTCATTATGCAGCCCAGGCTGGCCTGGCCCTCTTAAGTCTCCCGAGTGTGGGGATTACCACGGTGCACCCCATGACTGGCTCCCTTTCTGTTTTATGCTTTATTTTGATAAAGGGACACCAGGTAGTCCAAGCTGGTTTGAACTTATGATCCGCCTGCATCAGCCTCCCGAGGAGCTGGGATTCACAAGGTGGGGCTGCGCAGCCCTCTCTTGGCTTCTCCCCCAACCTCTGATGTCCCAGTCTGTGGGAGAGGGAAGGGGAGGAGAGGACGCTGGAGCAGAGCCTCCCAGATGTCAGGACGGCACCTTCTGGCCCATAGCTCGGATTTCTCTTTTACAGAGAGGAACACTAACACCCTGAAAGCAAAGTGACATTGCCAAGGCCACTGAGCTAGTTAGTGGCAGAGCTGGGAATAACCTGTGCCCGTGCGGCCTCCAGGTGGCCATGCCAGAGGCGCCATCAGGGCCAGGTTGTGCCCCTGATTCTTTGTGGAGACAGAGTTCCCCATGCAAGGGAACTCGCTGTCCTGAGGGCTGACCCAGGCAGCCCTCGCGAGGCCACAAAGTGACTGGACAGCAGAGGGCGCCGCAGAGCCACAGGCCTGGCCTTTGACTAATTCCAGGGGCCACACTTTCTCAGACAGCTGTGTGTCTTGGGGGGGGGGTTTCTTCTGAGGCCTCAGGTGCTCTGGGATCCTAGAGCAATTTCTCTCCTCCTTTTTCTAGAAACCCAAGGGACATTTGAGAAGGTGTCACCCGAGGCCTTAGCGCTGGAGAATCCCAGGGGCAGAAAACAAACATGGCCTTGCCTTTCTAGGGTTTGCAGTCTAGGAGGGAAGAGAGATTTTAGTCAAATCACCTGGAGCTCAGAGAGAAGGAAAGACCAAGCAGGCAGGCAGGTCTCCCTGGAGTGAGGAGAAAGCGCGATCTGTTTTTTTGTTCGTTTTTTGAGACAGGGTCTTGCTGTTTAGTACAAGCTAGTCTTGAACTCACTATAGTGCCTCAAACTTACAGTGATCCTCCTGCCTCAGCCTCCCAAGTGCTGGGATTATAGGCATGTGCCACCACCCCTGGCTAGAAAGCTCAACCTGGACAGTGGGCCGGAGTTTAATAAACACAGGGAGGAGAAAGGAGAATTGCTTATGCAATGCCATCCTTGGGGGAAACTGCCACAGTGCCCGTGGGACTGTGGGGACAAAGCACAGCCATAGAAAGGAGCAGTTGGATCACACAGGCCCTACAGGCCTCTTTAAGGTCTCTTGTCTTTAGCCTAAGAGCAGTGAGAATGCTGAACAACTGTAAGTGCCAGCTGTCAACAAACTTGCATTTTGAGAAGATCCCTCTGGCTGCTGGACTCCGCAGACTCTGGACTTTGTTCCGTTCCACGTGCCTTTGGGTACATAAGCTGCTAAATTTAGGCCCAGGGTTTAGCTCAGCGGTGTAAGTGCCTGCTTGGCAAATGCAAGGTTGTGAGTTTGAACCCCAGCACAAAAAAAAAAAAAAAAAAAGCTGCTAAATTCTTCGGGCTTATCCTTCCTTCTTATCTCTCACAAATTTCATCATTTCTCTCTTGGGGGAGATTGCCATGGGTTCCTAACCGGTCTCCCTATCTTCTGTCTCTTCTTGACTGATCTATTTATTTAGGTACCAGGAATCAAACTCATGACCTTGTGTTTGCCACGAAGGAGCTTAAGGCGCTGAGCTATATTCCCTGCACTTCTGTCTCTTCTCTTCCATGCCACAAGCATCATCTTTTTTTGTGTGTGTACTGGGACTCGAACTCAGGACCTTGTGCTTGCCAGGCAGGTGCTGTGCTGCTGAGCTACATCCCTCCCCACAAGCATCATCTTATTTGATCCTCACAACATCCCTGACACATAAGCAAAGCTAAACTCTTACTGAGCTCCAGTGGTTCTATGGAGCAAGGTCACCCCAGCTTGTGAAAGTCAGTTGTTAAAATGTTCAAATTTTATAAGCCATTTTTAAACGTAGCCACTATTAAAAATCAAATTATGTAAACTTACAGGACTGGGAATGTCACTTAGTCATAGAGTGCTTGCCTACTTATACAAGGCCTGAGGTTTGATTCCCAGTGCTGCAAAAAATAAATGGCTGAGAATGGTGGTGCCTGCCTGTAAAACCAGTACCTGGGAAGCTGAGGCAGGAGCATTCCTGGAAGTGTGAGGCCATCCTGGGATCCATAGCAAGTTCAAGGCTAGTCTGAACTACATAGTGAGATCCTGCCTCAAAAAAAGAAAAATTATAAATTATATTAAAACATAAATTATATTAAAAATGAAGGTAATAAATTTTTGTTTTGGTACAGGGGATCAAACTCATGATCCCATGCTTGCCACGCAGGTGCTTGTGCCATTGAGTTATATCCCCAGCCCAAGTGCAATTTTTTTCGTACTGGGGATGGAACTCATGACTTTGCACTTGGCCATGCAGGTGCTAACACTGCTGAACTAAATCCCTGGTCCTAAACTCTTGAAATCCCTGGTGCTAAATCCTAATAATTTTCCCTATGCTCTTGGGATTATTTATGTCCATTGCATCTGCATGATTATGTGTGTGTGTGTGTGTGTGTGTGTGTGTGTGTGTGTTTTGAGACAGGGTCTTGCTACTCAGCCCAAGCTGACATCCAACTCACGCAGATCCTCTCGTCTCAGCCTCTCCAGGGCTGCAGTTATAGGAGTGTGCCACCATGCCTGGTGAATCTGCAGGCTTAATTTACCACATCACAAACAGTATGCTTTAGCTCATCTTTCTAGCTCTGTGTCTAGTAAGATCAGTTTAACAGTTTGAAATCAGCCCCTAGGCAACTGCTACAAATCAAGGCTTGATTTATTGTTTTGTGGATTGCCTTGATTTGAGAAAGTGATGGAGACTATGCTAATTCAGATCTAAACTTCTTCTGTTATGTCTGTAGCTATGTAAATGGCACAAAAATAAAGGGCATATTCTTCAGTATTTGATAACTTGTTTTTTAATTCAGCGGAGAGGTTGCTCTCATTGTTGACGATCCAGATTGTCTTTGCCTTTTCACTGTCCTTTTGCCTTAACATTGGAAAGTATCAACAAAAATTCTTGCCCCTTGGTCATGTGACCCATGTAAGCATTTGGCAAGGGCTGGGGATACAGGCCAGTAGCTGAGCTCAATCCTAGCAGACGGGGGCGGGGCGGAGACCCTGGGTTGTTCCATTCCTAGCAACAGACACACACACACACACACACACACACACACACGAAATTTAGCGAAACATTCTTTGAGAATCAGTGATAGGGAGTTTGTCATTGTTTTCATTATTTGTAAATTGTCCGTTACATATCCTTTGCATCAGCAAAATTGGTGCTAAACTTATCAACACATAACGCATACACTCCCCTTCCTCGCCCAGAGAGCGGTTATTAAGCACTTATTCCCCACCACGGGATCTAGAACACAGCGCTCATGTGGTCACTCCAGTGGACACCGGGAGAAAACGCAGATTAACAAAATGACTCGGCTAAGATCACATATCGCAAGCGGCAGAGGCCAGACAAGAACTACAGGTAGCCGCAAGACCAACCAATGTCTCCCAGGACCAGCCCGGATCGCCGGGCTCCGCCCTACTTCGCTGCAGGAACAGCCCCAGCACGTGCACCCAGGAAGTAAAAAGCTGGGGTCTCTAGGGCAGAAGACTGAAGCTCCAGGCCTCAGCCAATAGCGGCCCGGGGCGCGCTACGTCACGCTCAGTGGAGGCTGGCGCGAGCGCGCCCCGGGAGGGGGCGTGGCCAGCCTTCCCGGAAGTGGCGTCGACTTGGGGGCGGTCTGCGGCGGCAGCGGCGGCGGCGGCGGCGGCGCGCGGCCTGGGCTCGCGCTGGGCTCCGCGCGCCTCCCGCCCCCCTCTATGAGGCAGAGGCCGCGGCGGCCGTTAGTGCTGTCGCTCCGGGGGCCGTGGCGGGCGGGGCTCCCGCGGCGCTCGGCCTAGTACCCTCCCCAGCCCGGCTGCCACAGCCGCTCGCCCTCCCTCCCGCTCTCCGATGCAGGGGGCCGAGCTCCGGGATGGTGAGGCGGCGGCGGCGGCCGCTTCGTATCGAGTGCTGAGCCGTCTCCTGGGCTATGGAGAGGCGGCCCCCGAGCCGGGCCAGCCGCCGCCGCCCCCGGGCCATGGACCTCCGCCGCCGCCCTTCCTCGCGAGGCCCGGCCCGCGGGGCTCGCGGCCGCCCCAGCTGATGGTGTTCCGCAACGTGGGGCGGCCGCCGGAGGACGAGGACCCCGAGGCAGCGCCCGGCCCGGGACCAGCGGAGCTGCTGTGTCCGCGACACCGCTGCGCCCTGGACCCCAAGGCCCTGCCGCCCGGCTTAACGCTCGAGCGGGCCTGGGGCCCGACCGCCGGACTGGAGGCGCAGCTGGCGGCCCTGGGGCTTGGGCAACCGGCGGGCCCGGGAGGCAAGGCGGCCGGCGGGGGTTGCTGCCCGTGCCCCGCGCAGCCGCCCGCTCCGCAGCCCCCGCCGCCGGCCGCCGCCCTGCAGGCCGGGGAAGACCCCACGGAGACGAGCGACGCGCTGCTGGTCCTGGAGGGCTTGGAGTCGGAGGCCGAGAGCCTGGAGACCAACAGCTGCTCGGAAGAGGAGCTCAGCAGTCCGGGCCGCGGAGGAGGAGGAGGGGGCGGCCGGCTGGTGCTGCAGCCCCCGGGACCCGATCTGCCCCCGGCACCCTTCCCGCTGCAGGACTTTGGCCCTTCGGGCCGGCCGAGCCGAGCCGAGCAGCAGCTTCCTCCACCACCGCCGCCGCCCGCTGGGCCTCTGCGGCCCCTCGCGGGCCCCTCTAGGAAAGGCTCCTTCAAGATCCGCCTCAGCCGTCTCTTCCGCACGAAGAGCTGCAACGGCGGCTCGGGCGGCGGGGACGGGACCGGCAAGAGGCCTTCGGGAGAGCTGGCCGCCTCAGCCGCGAACCTCACCGACGTGGGATGCTCTGCGGGTCGGGAGATGGATGTGGGGAGGTGAGACCGGCCGGGGGCTCGCGACAAGCTTGCCTTTTTTTTTTTTTTTCCTTACCCACCCCTCCTTTTTTGTTTTTTTTTCTTGACCCCTAATTCGATCCTGGCAATTTTTAAGACAAGTTCTTCAGGAGGAGGCAGAGGTGAGGCTAAAGGTGGGGACATCTCACATCAGATCAGAGCTAGTTGTGCAAACAAGTTTCACTCTTAGTTTACTTCAGGTGACTCTTCTCAGCTGGCTAGCATCTCCCTTGCAGGGAAAAGATTCTATACACCTCTCCTCTGCCCACCCCTGCCTTCGCTGTTTTTAAGCTTTTCCAGAGTGTCCCTCCACCATTATTAGCCCTGCAGGGAATTGGCTGGAAATGTTTGGCCTTGGGGGCACAAAGGTGATGCCCATCACCTTGCTTATTGTCAGGATGACATCTTCTCATTATTCTATGTACCTGGGTCCCAGCCCTCCCACTCCTGTGGACCACAAATGACCAGGAACTCCTGCATTTAGAAGTCAGCACCGTGGACATCTGCGATTTCCTGGTGGTTTCCTAACACACACTTGCTGTCTCAAGCCTGTGCTAACCACTGTCAGAACAGAAAAGAGCTTTCCTCTCAAGCCCATGAAATGATTCTAAGTGTCAGTGAAGTTTATGAATTCTAGGCCAGTTAATAAAAATTGCAAACTTAGACATTGAGTTTCCCGCAGCATTTCTGATATTTGACATTCAGGGTTAGGCCTGCAGTGTTGTAATAGAAAACTGTCAGATTCTGTGTCAGGGAAACGAGACTTCCCTTGTCCCGAAAGCCAGCGTGGATTGTGTTTGGAATGGGTCTTAGAAAGACTGGCATTGGTCCTGGTGTGGCTTGAAACCTGCGAATCTGCAGACCTATAGGGAGACCGCCTATGTGCCAGAGTCACTGGTGGGGGCTTCCGAAAGCTCCGGGAATCTGAATTTTTAACAGGCTTTCCAGTTGATCATGGACTGGGAAGCACTCATGTGTGGAATTCCCTTCTTGGGGGAACTTGGGGACTCTGGGAGAAAAAGGTGGCTTTGGCTTTGTTCCCCTTTCTGAGCTGCTGTGTCATGGGTTTATTTTGAGGATTGGGTCAAACCCAAATTCCCCAAGGAAAACAGCGTGTGGCCCGTCAGGTAGGCCAGCATTTCTCCGCTTGCCTCCAGATGAACTCACGCTGGGAGCTCAGGTCTTGAAAAGTGTTCCGCCGCTGAAACAGCTTTTATTGTGGTCGGCTCTGTGTTGGATGCTCCACTTAGCAATCAGGAGATGCTAGTTGGGTGGGGGTGGGGTAGGGGGCAGGATTGATGCTGTGGGTAATGACACAGGATAGATTGTTAATTTTCTTAGGGTTTCTCCTACCTTTGTTCTATATTGACCAGGACTTGGTCTAAGATTCCAGAGATACCAGATGCGAGGTGTGGCGTGAAATTAGCTGCTAAGTCTAATAGATTAGGAAGAGGGAAAGGCATATAATGTTCTGTGGGTTTTTTGCCTTGGAAAGCAGAATTTAATGGTCGTTGGCTGCTCAGTCACCAGCCTTCACACTGAGCACAATACAGCTTCCTGCTGCAGAGCACGCTGGGCCCTACCTCTGCAAAGGAGCTTAGTTTAGAGCGCTGGAGAATTACATTTTGTGGTCCAAGGGCTTTTTCTGCTGGATTGGAGAAGAGTGAGGTGTTTGTGCATTAGTGTGTGATGTGACTGCTGTAGGAGGCAGCATGTCATGTGGTGGATGCGAAAGCCTACGTGGCATTTAGAACTCCGCATCCACTGTGAAATGGAGGCCTGTTGGTCTTCGGCGCGTTTTCCTCCCTTGCATCTGTAAAATGGGAGTGTGACGGCTGTCTTGTTCCTGGGTTGTAGGACTAGAATGGAGATGAGAGATCTAAGTGGAATACTGTGTGCTTTTTGGAGGAGAGGCAGCACTGTGGAGCTGGGGGGCTTTTTTCTGTGCTCAGGATCTGGTGCTGCTTGTTAGCTTACTGTGTGCCAGTCCCCTGGCAGCCCTGCTGCCCTGAGGCACGGGCTGCCTGGCTGGCACGCTTGTGACTTCTGAGGCTCTGCACCTCCTCAGCAAGTCCTCACTGGTGGGAGGAAGGATAAGTTGGGATTTTTCAATGGATCGCCTGTCTGGAGGGGTAAGACCTGTAAGCAGTGAGCAATTTCAGTCTTTTGCCTTCCTCCTCATTGTTGGTTAGGATTAATTATGGGCCTGTAATTTAGGGCATTTACAGTAACCTCCAGGCATACTTCTCTTTGCTCATGTTCATCACAGCTACTGGTGACAAAATTCGTCCTGTCATCGTCTTGTAAGGCTCAGCAGTTTCCCCGTTTTAACACTTAAGCAGAACTTGACTTCTGTCAGATGCTTTTGAGTCCGCAGAGTGGACATGCCTACAGGTCCTGCGTCCACAAGCACTGGGATTTATCTTAGAGAATGCTTTTTAATTAAAGTAAGACATAGGCCTGCCAACTAATCAAGTTTCTGTTCTGGGAACTGGGCTAGGCCTGGTACCACACATATGTCAGAATTCAGAGAGCTGGGCTTGATGCCCGTGGGCCTCTGTGTAATATAGAACTCCGCTATTTTGGGAAAACCAGTGGAGTTTCCTGGGCTGTTTCACATATGTCGAGCTGATTGTCTTCCTTTGGATTTGGGGGGAAATAGCATTTGATCTGCTGCCCTTATTGAATCATCACATAATGTGGAAAGGGGCACCTTTTTCATTTTTCAAAATTCGTTTTTATAGCTGAGTGTGGTGGCACACACCTATGATCCTAGGACTCAGAAGGCTGAGGCAGGAGGGTCACCAGGAGTTTGAGACCAGCCTAATCTATGTTGTGAGTTCAAGGCCAACCTGAACTACATAGCAGGACCCTGTCTCAAAAACAAAAACGAAAATAGATTTATTTTCATTAATAATTGATGCTATTCCTGGCAGGCCTCATAGTTGCGAGGTGGAGCAAGGCAGAAGAGCTCCGAGGTGGTTTTCCATTTGGGAAAAAGGGATGCAGTTTGGGCTGGGGAGGCCAGCTGCCTTGGCATCCGTGCAGGGCCCCTGCTGTTCTGGACAGACCTGGCAGACAGGAGAGACATTTTTCACTCATTTCAGGTTCTTCTGTCAGAGTGTGACATGCTGAGCACAAAATGGTTTTGTGTTGTGAGAAACATGTTTGGATTTGGGGTCCACACTCCGTTGATCTCTTTAACTGTTTTTCTGCAAAGTGGTTGTGCTTGGCCACTCTTTTGGAACAGGCTCTCTGGCTCTGGCAGTCTGCCTGCCCGCTTGAGCCCTGCGCCTCTTCCCCTTGTTTCCCTGGCCAGCGACATGCCTCAGGCTGGGAGCTTGGCCTGTGCCCGCCGGCCTGCCCTGGAGGTGGCCCCGCCGGCTCCTCGGCTGCTTTAGGATGGAGTTGGATCTGACCTTGCTGCACAGATGTCTGTGTAATTGGAACTAGAATCGAGCACATGGTTTTTGTGCCTGCAGCACACGAGCAGACACTGGCTGTGACGTGCTAGAAATGGCACAGGCTGCCTGGCTTGGCACTGTGTGCGCTAGCAGGGCCAGAAGTGGGGTGGCGAAACCTCACATGTGGGCACCCTAGTTGGGAAGTAACCTTAGGGGGAGTGTGTATGTGCGAGCCTTGGGGCGTCAGCAAGAGTGGGAGGGCATTGCTGTCTCACTGCTTATGCTTCAGGCTTTAAGGAACTTGAGCTCCAGCCAGCGCCCTGTCTAGCGAGTGCGTGTTACTCCCTTTACCTCTGAGTCTGTTGCATTACAGACAGTAATTGGCGGTGTCTCTTCAGGGAAGAGCCTGCTACCCCTGCTGTATTCTGTCACCTCGAGCGTAGCCACCAAATCCTACCGACTCACCCTAGCGCTTGAAAGTCTGCCCCGAGGTCCAGGGCCCCACTGCCAGGGTTACAGCAGCTTCAGTTCGCACCCCAGTGCTTGTCGTGGTGATCCAGGGGGAGCATAGACAGCACGACACTGTGGTCTAGAGGAGTCACTTAAAACATGCACCGGAGCTGCGTCATTTGTGGAGCTCTCCAGAAAGCAGGTCGGCTCAGAGCGGGCATTTAGCATTCCAGATGTTCCCTGTGCGCCAGGGGCAGGACCAGGGCAGCAAACCCTGCCTGCGCTCAGCCTGTGCCCAGCGGGTGCGCGGAAGAACTGAGTGCTGCCCGGGTTACGTCTCTTCCCTCCACTGGGCACCCAGCACCCTCGAGCTCATGTTAATCATTCCCTGGCTTTGTTTCCCTAAGGGGCTCCTAGGTTGGTCTTTTATGAGTGACTGCCGTTAGGAGGCTGTCAGGTCCTCCAGCAGAAACCGCTGCAGGTCATTTATTAGGCCGCCTCTCCCCGAAGGGCGAAGAGCGGGGCCCACACATGTTTTATTATCAGTCTCTCAGCCTCTGGGACCTTCATTGCTTCACTTCCAGCCACAGCACTCTGCTTCACCAGGAAAATCCGTCTCGCTGCTCTCCAGTGGGTCTGCCTGGGTTTGGCCCCTGTTGTCTGTCTTTCTCGAGATCCTAGAAACTGGTTTTCTTCTTCAGAATGCCAGGGGCGGGCGAGAAGAGAAGGCCCCTGAGAGGCACATGCATTCGGGCACCGCCACTCCTGCGCTTGGCACCACAGCCGGTCCCCGAACGGGCAGATGGCACGGTGGTGCGGCTGGCAGGCAGGCAGGCAGGCAGGCAGCCAAGTGGCTGAGGTGCGAAGCTCCCCAGCGCCGAGTTTAGTGTTGCACTCACAAGTGACCAAAGGGAAGTCAGTGCCGAAGCTTTTGCTGTCTGGTGGACAGCCCTTGGGATTGTCAGTACTCGGCCGACGCTGTCACTTTGATCCCCAGAGGGATAGGCGTGGCTGTGCACGGGGCACGTGCCACTGTAAGGGCCTCTAGTCCAGCCTGGAAGACGCTGCAGGGAGGGTGACGGTGGAAAGCCAAGTGCCAGCCCTTGCTCCCTGTGGTTTGGGAGTTTTCTTTAAGTTTGGAGAAGCTCAAACACCTGTGTCAAAAAGTAAATGGATACGCATCTTCCGGAGTCAAGTAATTGTAAATAGGATTTCATTTTGGATTTTCTTTTTGCTTTTGCCCTCCTCCATTGGTACAGTCGATGGTTAAAAAAAAGTTTAGTGTTTAGGTCTTCAGGTGAGACTGTTTTTAGGGGAGCCAGCTCTGATATGTAGAGTCAGGTACCACAATATTGAAATTACAGCTGTAATGCCTGGAGTCAGCTGGTCAGTCCTCAGGTGAAATTTTTTTTTAAAGTTTGATTTATACCAGGTGTGTTGGTGCACACCTGTAATCCCAGCACTCAGGAGGCTGAGGCAAGAGGATCGTTGTGAGTTTGAGACCAGCCTGGGCTATGAAGTGAGCTCAAGGCCAGCCTGAACTGCATATCGAGACCCTGTCTCAAAAAGACAAAAAAAGTTTGATTTACTAAGGTATAATTTATTTGCTATAAAGTTTCTCTCTTGTACATGTCTAGTTCTGCTAATTTGACTAACTTTAGTCATGAGAGCTTGGGTCCCTCTCCATCACTTTACCGAGGCTCCCGTGTAGCTGCGTCAGTCACCCCAAGGTGCGTTTTCATTTTCGGAGTCTGGCACATTCCTGGCCAGAAAGTCTGAGGGGAGGCCATTGGATTTCTTTCATTTCTTGCTTTCAAGCCCGTTGAAACTGGCACAAAGTGATGTTTCCCTGAGTGTGTAATGAAAAGGAGATTGGGGAGGGGTTGTGGCTGGATGGTTGGCAGAGCACTGGCCTGGCATATGTGTGGCCCCAGCACCAGGCACACACACGCACGTGTGCCTGGGTTACCCGGGTTTTCAGTTGGGTCCTGGAGTGGCATCTGGGAGGGGTCGCACAGAGCTGCGAGACTGGGTTCTAGGCGGAGCCCCCACCCAGCGTGGAGGCGGCCATGTGTCAGTCATGGCTGTGGCTCACGCCACAGGACAGCGGTGCAGAAATCAGGTCTCTGTGGGTGCAGATGGTGGCCACCCGGCGCTGCGCCTGTTCAGCCCTAGAACCTTTGTTTTTCTTTTGGCTCCCAAAGGAAAGTCAGCTTTGCATCTGAGTTCCTTCCTCTTGTGATGCACTTTCTAATTATTCTAATCACCACTTGGGGTGTTGTACTTTTGTTGCTGCCGGATTTGGAGGGCCCCTAAGGGAGTTCTGACTTTGTAGGTTGGTAATTTGGTCTCCAAACCCATTTAAGGAATCACCCTAATTATTGCCTTCTCCTCCTCTACCTGTTGGGCTTTGTCATAGGAGTGTGGCGACACTGACTGGGTGTGCTTTGTTCTCCATGCGTCTGGAGAAACGCTGTGTCCATGTCTCCTATTCATTCTCTGCGCTCTTCCCCCAGGAAGCCCAGGTTGACGAGAACTCAAAGTGCCTTTTCTCCGGTCTCCTTCAGCCCCCTGTTCACAGGTAAGGGCCGCCCTGCTCTTTGCTTTTGTCGGACATCTGGAAGCAGGAGTGTTCTAAGACCTGTCAGACCTTTTTAGGGACTCATTTTCTTAACTGGGAAGGGTTACAGTATTAGTCTATGGGCTCCTCAGCCCTGGGTAAGAGAATGGTACTGGAAGAACACTCGGCACCGGAGGAGAAATTTTGGGCTCTGACCTGTGGCCCGGACCTGCCAGAACAAACCCTCTAGGCCATCAGCGTGCTACCAGGATGCTGGAGGCTCTCAGAGGGGCTCCAGGTCCATCTGCAGTCATTGGCCTCATCCTGTGCCCTGGGCTTGGGGCGAGGCAGTTTTTAGGGTGTGGAATGGTATTCTTGACTTGAGACGTTGTAGGTGGGGAGCTGAGGGCTGCTTGCTGGTAATTGGGTGGCCCCGGCAGTCACGAGTCCAAAGTTCAGGGTCATCGCATATAAATTAAAAGTAGGATTACAAATTTATGGGCTCACTATGCATGAGACCTTTGAAGTCATATACTTCCTGTCCCTGCTTCCAAGGGAGTTCATAGATTATCTAATAAAAGTGATCCATGTACATTGGGTCTATTTTTAAAGACTTTGGGCAAAGGGGATTACCCGAGTTAGGGGCCAGCCGTTCTTGCAGCTGTTAGGGCTCTTTGTGGTGTCTGATTTAAGCCTTTCTTCTTGCAGCGGGCACGCAGTCGTAGCGGAGGAAGGCTGTTAATGCCCTCTGGGTAGTGGGTAGCTGCCTTTTTCCCAGCAGTGGGACTGGGGACTGAGCCCTGCGTCTGACCGTGTAGGGCAGGGCTCCACCGCTGAGCTGCACCCCAGCCCTGCTTGCTTCATGGGGAATTTTCTCAGAGAGTGAGAGGTACCTCAGTGGAACACGAGGCTCCTGATGGAATAAACCAGAGGAAAGGGCATCTTTTCCACACTGCCCCGAGTCTCGAGAGACTGAGTACTCTTGTTGGTTGTGACTGAGAAGCCTATTTTAAAAATCCCACAAGCACTGGGCATGGAGGTTCATGCCTGTCATCCAGCAGTTAGAAGGCTGAGGCAGGAGGGTGCAAGGCTAGCCTGAACTACATAGTGAGGCCCTGTCTCAAACCCACCCCACCGAAGCACAAAACCCTGAAAATTCCACCGTCAGACTTCTTTAGGTATTGTGTCCCTCGGAAAGATGATTGAAAGAGATCTCGGAAGGGAGATTTCCAGGGAAATGTGAAGCCAGTGAGGGTACAGCGGGGTAACCTGTGGCGGGCACTGAGAACAAGTGAGGGGTCCCTGTATAGACATCTGCTGGAGGGAGGAGCTTGGGGTGAGAGCCTTATCATTTGGCAACATGTTTTCCGTGAATAATTCTTTTCTCAAAGTGAGAAACACCCTCTTTGCAGTTTGAGGTTCAGAGTTGGTGCCCTTGAACTGAGCCTTTGGTTTAAGTGTGGCACCTGCCACTGCGGCGTCTCTGACTTGCTGGTGTCACCACTGGCTGGCCCAGTGCACTGCTTGGAACCAGAGGTTCTCAGTTGCTGACTCTGCTTCCGGTGCTTTACTCATGACTTCTAGAACTTTCTGCATGTCTTTTTTTTTTTTTTTTTTTTGGTACCAGGGATTGAACTCATGACCTCGTGCTTGCCAGGCAAGTGCATATGCCACTGAGCTAAATCACTGGCTCTGCATGTCTTTTTTTCTTTCCTTTTTTTTGGGCAGAACTAGGGCTGAGCCCGTGACCTTGAACATGTGACCAGGTGCTCTTTCAGTGAGGTCCCCCCAGCTGTCTTATCTCCATTAGTGCTTAAGACCTTTGCAAAAACTGCAGGTTTTGTAAACCTAGCTCCTGGCCTTTTAGAGATGTTGGTTGCCTCATTGTTCCTTTATTCGAGGGAAGCATTAAAATATTAACTCGGGGGCCAGTCCAACCCTGGCTAAGAAAAAGGTATTGGTAATAACACTGTAAGGGGGAGGCAGAGAAGCCTTGAGTTCTGACCTGTAGACCAGACTGCCAAAGCGAACGTACTCCAGGCCCTCAGGTGGTGATGAAACCTCCTTCTTCCCCTGGAGTTGACAGGGCAGGGGACAGGCGGAGGTTGGACTGCGTGGCATGCTGGCAAGGGAGAGGAGCCATGCGCCACCCCTCCTGGTTCCCGTCGCAAAGCTGCCTCCAAGCCCCCTTGACCTGTGGCTAACTGGAAGTTTTAGCCTTTAGGGTCCTGAGTGCACTTTCAGACTTGGAGGCCTCCACTATGAGGAACTAACTTCCTTTTAAAGTGTTTCTGTGGGACTGGGGTTAGGCATGCTCAGCAAGCACTCTCCCATGAGTCTATTTTATTTTCAAGAGGTCTTGCTGAGTTGCTCAGGCTGGCCTTGAACTTGTGTTTCTCCTGCTTCAGCCTCTTTTTTGGGGGGTACGGGGGATTGACCTCATGACCTTGAGCTTGCCAAGACTAATTAACATCTTAAATGGTAGATTCTCTTCTAGGGGAGATAGTTGGCTAAGCTAATGCTGAAATCTGTGTCTGCATTCAGCTTACCCTGAGGTTCTCCCCATTTTTCTGGCAGTTGATTTTGCTGTCCCCTTGGCCTCATGAGCCTCCTGCCTTGCTCCCCAAGGCAGAAGTAGGTGTGCAAGGCAGTAAAGACGCACTGTGGCTTCCATTCGATGAAGAAGACCCATTGGTTCGGGGCTGTAGGCCTTACTCAGTAAGTCAGCGGCGAGCCAGCGTTAATTGTTCCAGGTTTTTCTCCCAAAAGAACCTTTGGCCCTTGCCCAATGACTGAATGACCGAAGCTTAAACTGACTCAGGGTGACTCCAGCCCTAGGACCCCTGGATTCGGGCTCTATCGGAGTCCTGCCTTGGGCCTCCGTTGCGTGCCCTCTGCTTCCCTCCACGCTTGGAGAGGAGCTTTGGTGACGCTTGCTTGTGCCTCCCTTAGGTGAAACTGTGTCGCTTGTGGACGTGGACATTTCTCAGCGGGGGCTGAGCTCCCCACACCCCCCGACTCCCCCACCTCCTCCGAGAAGAAGCCTCAGCCTCCTAGGTACCGTGTCGTCCTCTGCCGTGGCCAGGCACTCTGGTCTCCTGCGGTGACGCGGCTCTTTCCTGTCCCTGGGCTCGAACCTGCATGCGGCACCCTGAGCTTCCATGATGATTAGCTTTCCACTTCCCTCGCCCTGGGGCTGTTGTGCCGGGCTCCTGCTGTCTAAGCCGGTGAAGGTCAGGCCAGCGCCCCAGAGGGCAGCCCCCTCTGCTCCGCCCTCTCATCCGCTCATCTCTGAACCTTTGCTTTTGTTCTCTCTTCTAGATGAAATCAGTGGGACGGTGCCTACGTCTGTCCTGGTGGCTCCGATGGGGTCTTCCCTGCAGTCTTTCCCCCTTCCTCCACCGCCTCCGCCCCATGCCCCAGGTTAGCTTAGCTTAGAGGCAAGAGTTGGAGAGAGTTGAGGGCCGGGTGCAGCCTGTTGAGATCACAGTCCTGGGAGAGCTTCCGTCTCTCTCCCCTTGGCTGAACCAGAGCTCCATGGAAACGAGGCCACGAACTGTCTTTTTCTAACCCGTTTTCTTGTGGAGGTGAATCTGATTTTTCTTAGGAATAAAAGACCACTGGGATTTTTATCTCCCAATTGCTGAGACTGGACCACCGGTCCCTGAATTAGACCTCCCTTAGGAAAGCACCTTAATGCCTTGATGCCAGGGTAGTGAGGAGGCTCACAGTGTCACGGGGTTCAGGGTTGGGTGCTTTCTCTAAGCTGTTAGTGTTCACTGCAGCCTTGTAAGTCAGTACTGAGCACTTCGGTGGCCCACGTCTGCTTTGCCAGCCTCCGGTTCCCAAGGGATAAAATGAGTGACATCGGCCTTCTCTCTACTTGCCTGGCAAAGTCCTTACTCTTCCCGGGCAAGTAAGTGAGTCACTATTTCCAAGGCTGCCTTACCAGCGCTGCACTTCGAGGTGAGAGAAGTCGGCGTCGCCCTAGGCTGGTGAAGGCCCCGCAGTAGTCACCTTAGTCAGGTTAGTGCGCAGTCGCGCCTGGGCGGACGCCCGCCATCCTCCCAGCTCACACGGCTTCCTGTCACAGCCCACACACGGCCACACGGCTTCCGTTCCAGCCCATCCAGCTCCTCCCCACGGCTTTGGCTTCCACCACTCCAGCTTAGCTTCTAATGCCTCACCCCTCTTCAGTTAGCATCTCTTTCTGGGGGCGGGTGTGCCTGGGGGGAGCAGTGAGGGCCAGCAGGTGACCCCACCATCTTACCCTACAGATGCATTTCCCCGGGTGGCTCCCATCCGAGCTGCCGAGACCCTGCACAGCCAACCGCCCCAGCAACTGCAGTGTGCCCTCTACAGGCCCGACTCGAGCAGCTTCGCCGCCAGCCTCCGAGAGCTGGAGAAGGTAGTGGTGCCACGTTGTGGTGCCCACGGGTACTGTCCCAGGCCCTCAGGACTGTTTTTAGGGGAGCGTGGTTTCCTGACCTCCGTATTTATAGTGAGCTGCAGTTGTGGGAAGACGGTGCAGTGAAGGATGGCCAGTTTCCGTAGCTTGGCTCGTGCAGTTTTCTTCACGGGGCCCTTGGGAATGAGTCCCAGAATTGCAGAGCTGGCCTTCCGTTACAGTGAGGGGCTAATGGCATGGGGAGCCTGGGGTTCGCTGCCCATGGTTGAGACCTAAGAGTGGCCTTCCCCTGTTCAGATGGGGTGGGAAATGGGGTGCCCCTCCAGTACAGCAGACTGTGCCCACAACCTTGCCCCTTCCCTGCTCTGTTTACTCCCCGGCCACATCCTGCCTTTGACAGTGTGGTTGGTACTGGGGGCCTATGAACTGGGAAGATGCGGAGATCAAGCTGAAGGGGAAGCCAGATGGTTCTTTCCTGGTGCGAGACAGCTCCGACCCTCGGTACATCCTGAGCCTCAGTTTCCGGTCCCAGGGCATCACCCACCACACCAGGATGGAGCACTACCGAGGTGAGGTGCTGCGCCATGAAGGTCTGCTCCCCGCGCCCTTCCCTGCCCCTTCCTCGGAAGGATGCTGCAGAGTAGAGGAGGGGTGGGGGTGCTCCCTCGGGGAGATGCCTCCGGAGGTGGGGTGGGGGCGGAAGCTGCATTCAGATCTGACCTTGGCATTTGGGGATCCTGTGAGCGCCCTGTCCTGGCTCTCTGTGCTGGTCCAGGCAGCACGGCATGTGGTGACAGTTTCCTGTCTCATTTGGTTAGCTTTGTCGTCTCAGAAAGGAGTCACCTGGATGCTGCGGGTAGGTGGGGTTGGTGCCCGAGCCCCGCTGCTGTCCTAGTGGCACTGCTTCGTCTGTAACACTAGGTTGAGCGCAGCTGTCTGGATGGGTGTCGCACTGCGCCGTTCTGATGTGACTTGGGCCAGACACGTCTGGTGGTCTTTGGTACAGGGCAGCAAGTACATCTTCTGTTAGGGTCCCTGCGTGAAGTAGCAGAGGCGAAGCCCAGAGGATTGGGGTCGTTTCAGGGCTGGCCCTCGGGTCCCGGCAGTCTTGCCCTGGCGCCTCCCTTACCTAGGAGAGCCCTGCCTGGCTTCCCGAAGGCGCTGGCGCCTTCCCCACCTCAGCTCCTGTTCGGGACAGCTCTTCTGGGACAGGAAGTGGCCGTGCACGTCAGGATCATTTGGGCCGTGGTTTCTTGTGCCCTGCTTAGCTTAGGGATATGTGAAGAGGTAGCGGGATAAACAGGAACAGGTGGCTTTGGGTACCTTGGACCCAGCGTGCCCACAAATGGCTCTCCCCAGAGCCAGGGTCTTTGACCCACCCTCCTGAGTGCCTGTCGTTGTTTGCCACGCAGGAACCTTCAGCCTGTGGTGCCATCCCAAGTTTGAGGACCGCTGTCAGTCCGTGGTGGAGTTCATCAAGAGAGCCATCATGCACTCCAAGAATGGGAAGTTCCTCTACTTCCTGAGGTCCAGGGTTCCAGGTGAGGCTGTGGGCGTGTTCGCTGTGTCACTGGCCGTGGGCCTGATCTGGTGTAGTATTCCCTCTTCCTTGATGTTTGCTCTTGGCTGTTAGAGCAGCTGCCCTTGCTGTGTGGCCTGCACCCTGGGGGAGCCATGGTTTCTGTGGCTGCGTGGACCCGGAGCTCCTCCCCACTGGTGACCAGGCCGTGCGTGGACGGTGCCGCTGCACGGCGTCTGGAGGCTGCCGGCAAAGCCAGCAGGGAGCACTCTCAGCACAGGTGTGCTGGCGGCTCTCCAGGGTGCTGGGCCACGCAGAAACCGTGGAGGTTTCTGTTTCTCCTCCCTTCCGACCGCCGCACACACAGACCTCTCTCCCTGGGGCACCTGTCCCGGCCCGACCGTGGCTCTGCCTGCTCAGGGAGGTGTCCGTGTCATCTCCGGTGGAGGGCCTGCTTTATAGCGCTGGGGAAAGCACAGTGACGGGCACAGTGGAGTGAACAGCTTGAGCTGAGAACTTGGTGCCTCCCCCTTGAACCGAATTCAGATTCGTAAGCAGAGGCAGAAGTGTTGCTGAGAGGCGGGAGTTGGCCGGGACACCTCAGGCAGAGCTTTGGGCGCAGGACTGAGCCAGGTGACAGGAGTGTGTGACGGGAGTGTGTGTGTGTGGTCACATGGCGTGATGGTGTGAACTGTGTAGTTCTCACTTCAGTCATTCTTCGCTCGGCGCTGTCAGCACAGGGCCCAAGGAAGCGGACTTGGGATAGCTCTGTGGGGCAGTTTGTGAAAGTCTGCAGCTTTGGCTGTTTGTTTAGAAAACATGTGATTTGTAATTAGGTGTAAGAACTGGCCACGTCACTGCCCTAGAAGAGCTCGTGGCCTGTCAGAGTGCCAGGTGGCAGGGCAGGGCAAGAGCACGTGCTCAGCTCTGTCCCCAGCACGGCAGTGACAGACAGGGCAGGGGTCGCTCTGCTTGGGCACAAGCCAGGCAATGTCAAGGAGGACGCTGGACTCAGCCTCTCTCTGATTGCAGAGCCGGGGCTTCTTGGACTCCTCATCCGCTCTGCAGATGTGCCCCGTTCCAGGAACTGAACCTGGGTCTGCACGCTGGGCTGCACCCTGGCCCTTGTATACTCACTCTTTCAAGACAGAGTCTCCCTAAGTTACCAAGATGCTCAAACTGAGCTTAGACTTGCAGCCTCCTGCGTTGCTGGGAGTACAGGTGTGTGCCTCTACACCTGACTTGTTTGCAGAAATTTTAAATTGGGCTAAGGGCCAGTGCTTGTAATATTTGCTCCTGTTAACTAACATTGAGTACCTGACATGTGCCAGGTACTTGATCAGGTTCTTTTATTTGTTGTTACATATTTTTTTAAATTTTGAGACAGAGTCTCACTAAGTTGCTCAGTAAATTCCCAAACTGGGCTCAAATTTATAATCCTCTTGTTTTAGTCAGCTAGACTGCCACATCCCACTACAGGGTGTTGATTTGAGTGTCTCTGATCTCTTACAGCAACCTCAAACAGCAGCCTGGGCGTGGTGGCATGTCTGTAATCCCAGCACTTGGGAGGCTAAAGCAGGAGGATCACCATGAGTTTGAGGCCAGCCTAGGCCATGTAGTGAGTTCTGGGCAGCCTGAACTACATGGTGAGACCCTGTCTTTAAAAAAAAAAACAAAGACCGAAGAACCAAATAAAGCTATTTCAATTTCACCAGTGAGATGAACCGAGCCGAGGCTGGAAGTTAGGGTCCTCCTCTGAAGGTAACAGCCATGCTGTCGGAGGCAGCGCTGGAACGTGGGCCCAGCTGCATCTCCCGGGCCTACTTTCCGCCTACTCAGCACCACTGCTGGGAAGTGGGTGTCCTGTCTTCAGGGCGCAGAGTCGAGCCATTATGGGGCTCCCCTCCTTGCTCTGCCTGCATCACCCCTCCAACAGCTTGGCTAGCGTCCGCAGTCGGACCACCTGGGATTTCCTACTGGGGTGTATTTCCCGTGACGCCCGTCACCCCATCCCAACAGCCATGGCCCGAAGCCTCGAGAATCTGTCCACCCTTCCTTGCATGCTAGTCTCCTGGTAAAGGTGTGCTCTGTCCAGACGTGACATGCACGTGTGTGCAGGTTAATGCTCACGCACTGTCCTCATTCCCTTGGACAAACCCCGGGTGTCATCTGTAAATAGTACGGCAGGTTTCTCTTAATTACTTAATAACAAAACAAAACTGATTTCAAAGCCGGGCCTCAGGCACACACTCGTAACCCCAGGACTTGTAGTGTGTGTAGATTTATAGAAAGTTCCGGAGTGCAGAGCTGCCATAGACTCCCACGGCCGTGTCTCCTACCGCAGCTAACGCTCCCCCGGTAGGGTGCTGTGTCACAGTTAGATAGCCGTCATTAATGCACTGCTGCTCACAGCGTGCTTGACTAGTCTCGTAACTGTCTTGACTCCTGTCTTTAGCGTTTTGGACCAGTTTAGACTCATGAAGCCCTGGAAACCGGTGCTCCTGTGTGCGCTTCACTGTCTCCAGCACCGTACCCCGACGCTGCCCTGTGAAATCACTAACGGGAAGGATTTCACACTCTTTCGGTGCCACTAACTGAACTACAGACCTTTTTCACGTCTTACCAGCTTCTCTGCTAACGTCTTTTCTTTTCTCGAACTAGTGAAGGAGTAGTGCACAGACCTGACGGCCCCCAAGCGCCCTGGCGGTCCACACCAGTATGTGGCAGAGGCTTGTTATTTGTGATAGGAGTTTTGATCTCTTTGTAAGGTTTGCGTTTCTTTTTACACTGGCCGTACCAGGGGCACCTGTGGCCTTCCCACCAAACTATCCCTAGCCGTTTTTCATTTGAGACAGGATGTTAAAACGAGCAGGTTGTTCAGACTGGGCGTGAATTTTCGATCTTCCTGCATCAGCCTCCCAGTGTGCTTCATCCTTTTAGCAAAACTGTCTAGGAAGTGTTTCTCTTGCTTTTGGGAGACAATGCCCAATCCTGTTTCTTTGATCTTAGCAGCCCTTTGTTGGAGGTGGCAAAAAAACCACTTTCTTTTTATTATTAGATTGAGTTTTGTTTTTGAGGTAGAATTTTGCTGTTTTGTCCAGGCTGGCCTCAAACTCCTGGGCTCAAGTGATCGATCCTCCTGCCTCAGCCTCTGAAGTAGCCGGCACTACCGGAAAGAGCCATTGTACTCAGTTCTCAGCCTGAGTAATTCTGTGGAGACATTTCTTGTCATCTGATTTGTGTGCCAGGTTTATATGGCGAAAGCAGACACATGCTTGACTGTGTCCCTTTCCTTACCAGTTTGAAGAGTGAGCTGGCTCCCCACCATCAGGAGCCAGTAAAAAAGTGTCAGGAGTCGATGGGTGCTGTGCTGTGGATCTGGCGTGTCCCCCACATAGTCGCCAGCCTGTGACCCTGATGGGAGGCAGGCTTGGAGGAAGTCAGGAACTGGGTGTCCCTTGAGGAGGACCCCGGGCCCCCTCTCTGTCTCTGCTTCCTGGGTGCTAGGTGGTGAGTACCTCCCATGGCGTGGACAGACCCGTGGGCCTGAGCGTACTGTGCTTGCCGCAAGCTGACCCCTCGGCGTCCATCCAGTGTAGAAGACCGGCTGCCCCGGTGGGCTTGGCCCATTTCCCTCGGCTCACCTGCCCGGTCTTCGGCTTAAAGCAGCCTTGTGTTGGGGGGTGTGTGTGTGTGTGTGTGTGTCCCGTCTTCCTTCTTCACTGGGGTGTCATTCACCTCACGTAGAGTTCACCTATTCACCTGCTACAGCGGAGGACCCTGCAATCCCAGCTACTCAGGAGGCTGGGGTGGGAGGGTCCTAAGCTTGAGGCAGCCTGGACGCCTCAGGGGGGCCCAGTCTCTAAACAGGACCAGATGTGGCTGAGTGGTGGAGCCTTGCCTAACGCTGCCGTCTGGCACTGGGGGAACCCCAGCCCACCTCCTGAAATTGTGCAGT
>PVJX010008092.1:47075-67477 GCA_004027295.1 Dolichotis patagonum
CTTTTTCCTTTTTCCTTTTTTTTTTTTTTTTTGGTACCGGGGATTGAACTCACTACCTTGTGCTGGTCAGATAGGCACTTATGTCCACTGAGCTACATCCCCAGCCCTGCCATAAGTTTTGAAATCAAGAAATGTGAATCCTCTAACTGCTGTTTCGAGACTGAGCCCCTTGTATTTCCTTAGGAATTTTTGGATCAGTTTGTCAAATTTTTTTTTTTTTTTTTTGGTACCAGAAATCAAACTTATGACCTCACGCTTGCCAGGCAGGTGCTTATGCCACTGAGCTAAATCCCCAGCCCAGTTTGTTTGTTTATTTATTTATTTATTTATTTATTTATTGGTACTGGGGATTGAACTCATGACTGCCTGCTTCCAAAGCAGGCACTTATGCCACTGAGCTAAATCCCCAGCCCAGTTTGTTTGTTTGTTTGTTTATTTATTTATTTATTGGTACTGGGGATTGAACTCATGACTGCCTGCTTGCAAAGCAGGCGCTTATGCCACTGAGCTAAATCCCCAGCCCAGTTTGTCTATTTATTCATTTATTTATTTATTGGTACTGGGGATTGATTTATTAAAAGAAGCCACCTGGGATTTTGATAACGATTGGGTTGAATCTGTGTGTCATCTTGGGGAGTGTTAACAATGTTAAGTCTTCTGACCCATGAATATGGGGTGTTTTTCTTGTTTGTTTTTAACTAGAGATTGAACCCAAGCCCTTCACACTGAGTTCCATCTCCAGCCCTTTTTAACTCTGAGCCAGGATCTCCCTGAGTTCTCACTGTGAAACCCGGATAGTCATCAAACTCATGGCAATCTGGCCTCGGGCTGCTGAGTCCTTGGGTCACAGTCAGAACCACCACACCCGGCTGTGTTTCTGTTTGAACTGTGAAGATAACACGTAGTAAAAAGGCCTAAGCCTGTGGGGTTTGTGAGGGGAAGGGAACCCTCTGCCCACACCGGCCCCACTCCCTGGAAGCACGTGGTGAGCAGTTTGTCCCACGCGCCTTGGGCTGAGGAGGGCGGTGCCACCGCATGCAGCTCAGACTGCTGCGGCCCCTGGGCCTGTGCTGCTTTTTGTCCTTGAAAGATTTCAGGAGGGCCTCCAACCTCTCCTTTATGCTCTTCACACTTTGAAGAAAACAGGGCCTGCGCCATGAAGCGTACGTGGTTCCTGATCGAGTCTGGTCCTTGGGGACAGAAAGGCTGGGGCGTTTGGGGCGCTCATACCTGGAGCAGTGTTTACCCCAACCTAGTTCTTGTGGGGAGAAGGATGTGGGGGCGTGGCTGGAACTGGGTCTGTGCCAGGAAGCCCTGGCAGACAAGAGTGGAGGTTGCTGGCTGTCCCCGTCCCTGTCCCTGTGCCCCCTCTGTCACGCAGCGCAGACATCCGTCTTGGGTTTCTCCCCACCCTGACTGCTTCTCTCCATGTGGGGAAATGGAACAGGAGTAGCAAAGGGTTCACAGGGTTCCAGTTGTGTGAACCCTGAGGCTCAAGTAGCACAAGCGGAGCCCCCGGGGCACGCAGGGCGGTCAGGGGCGCCCGGGCCCAGGTCAGCAGCTGCAGAAGCGGCTCCTGTCTCCCTCATGGCCCCGCGAAGCCATCGATTCCGACTTAATTTACTGAGGCGTGCAGGAACACCGTTCATGAAAGAATAAAGGCAGAGCCATCTGAGCCCAAAGTAACTTGTAAAACAGCTGAGTGAAATACAGTCAAAGTGAAAATTGTGCATAGCAAATTTGTTTATTTATGTTTGTCTCTTTGAGACAGGGTCTCACTATGCAGCTCAGGCTGGCATTGAGTTCACTTCATAGCTCGGGCTGGTCTCGAACGCCCAAGGTTTCTCATGCCTCAGCCTCCCGAGTGTGTGGATTACAGGCGCGCGCCACCACACCTGGCTCACAAATTTTTTTAAAAGGTTGAGGCCCAACCAGGAGGCTGTGGAGTGCTACAGTGTGTCACCGTGTGGGCCTGCAGTGGCTGCGGGAGTGACAGGGAAGGGACTGGGGTCTCTTGGCGGCCAGAGCTGAGGGGACTCCTGGAGGAGCGGATGTGTCCCTGGTCAGGGCTGTCACTGCCCTGGGGCAGGTATAGCGGTGCTGTGGGGTCCAAAGTGTTTGCTTCTAAGTGTAGTTGTGAGTTAAATGCTTTTAAAGACGAGTAGATATGTGGACTTGCCGAATCAGGGGCTTGGGCTCACCCCCCAGCCCTTAGAGACGGTTTTGTTTGTTGAGACAGCCAGTTGGCCCTGGGAGGCCTTGAGGACGCAATCTGCAAGCCTTTTTCTTTTCTTCTCACACCTTCAAACCCAATTTTTCTTCTTTCTTTTCTTTTTTCTTTTCTTTTCTTTTTTTTTTTTTGTACTGGGAATTGAACTCAGGACCTTGCACTAGCCAGGCAGATGCATATTCAAACACAGTTTTCAAACTATTTGAAATTAACCCCAATAGCATGGATATTTTCCAACTAATTTTGTCCGCAGAATTTCATTTGCTCTGACAGTGTCCAAGAAGAGAATCTTGCAAAGATTTTCCATTTCAGATTCTTTCTCACAATAGTGTGCTCGTTTACCTTCCTCTGTGCCCTTGTTTATTGAAACCAGGATGTTCCCAGTTTCTTGAACTGGTTTCCGTGTTACCTGCTGCTCCTGGTGGGTATCTGTGCTGAGCTGCTGCAGGTGCCATTCTTTTAAGAGCACCCTCTAGAGCAGGTGTGGTGGCACATGCCTGTCACCCCAGCACTTGGGAGGCTGAAACAGGAGAATCCCGAGAGTTCAAGGCCAGTCTGGGACACGTAGTGAGTTCAAGGCCAGCCTGAACTGCAGAGTGAAACCCTGTCAAAAGAAAAGAAAAAGAAAACACTCTCCCAGTTTGGTATAGGTGCTGCAGCCTGTAATCACAGCACTCAGTTTGGAGCCGTAACCCTGTCTCCAAAACCACTCAGAATGGTACCAGGGAGACTGTGCAGGAGAACTGATTCCCTTGAAGGGGAATCTAGTCACCTTCTGCCAGAGGAATGCAGCAGCTCATGCATGGGCTGTGCCCAGGATCCGCCATGCCCCCTGAGGAGACCCCCGCCCCGCCCTGCTCAGCCACACATGCCCCTGAGCATGGCCCTGTTTCCCCCCTCGAAGGGCTGCCTCCGACTCCAGTTCAGCTGCTCTACCCCGTGTCCAGATTCAGCAACGTCAAATCCCTCCAGCACCTGTGCCGATTCCGGATCCGACAGCTCGTGCGCATAGATCACATCCCGGATCTCCCACTGCCCAAGTAGGACGGGTCAGGGGTCAGGGGTCACAGGGCAGGTGGGTGGGGAGGGGACAGGCAGGGGACAGCAGGCACTGGAGTGCCTGGTGGGAGTGTCTGCCTGTGCTTGTTGGCGGAGGCAGCAGGGGCAGGGTACGCTGGCCCCTAGGAGAGTGCAGGCGAGACAGGAGGGGTCTGTGGGTGGCAGACTGTGGCGTGGCCTCAGCCATGCAGGGAATGCAGAGGGAAGGGTATTTCTCGGCTTTCTGTACAGGGGGCACAGAGTATCTCTCCTGTTTGTTTTTCACAGACCTCTGATCTCGTATATTCGGAAGTTCTACTACTATGACCCTCAGGAAGAGGTGTACCTTTCTCTAAAGGAAGCGCAGCTCATTTCCAAACAGAAGCAAGAGGTGGAACCCTCCACGTAGCGAGGGCCCCGCTGGTGACCACCAAGGGTAGGACCTGGGGTTGGGTTCTTTTTTTCCTAATCGGTACCAGGGATCGAACTCATGACCACACGCTTGCAAGGCAGGTGCTTATGCCACTGAGCTAAATCCCCAGCCCCCTGGGTTTGGTTTTGAGCCCCTGCAACCTCTCGCGGCATCTGCCACGAAGTCACAGAGCTGTCAGGACTCCCCTCCGGGCACAGCCCTCTTAGGAGAAGCAGACAGACATGAAACCTTTACATTTGCCAAGCTGGAGGTTGAGGTGGGGGGATCAGAGGTTCACAGCCATCTGGGAATTGAGCAGGACCCCATCTCAATGTTTAAAAAAGGCTGCCAGACATGGTGGTGCATGCCTGTCATCCCAGCATTTGGGAGACTGAGGCAGGAGGAGGATCAGGGGTTCAAGGTCAGCCTGGGCTACAAAGTGAGACCTTGTCTCCAAAGTCGTCAACACAACAAGAATTTTTTTTTGCGGGGGGGCGGGTACCGGGGATCGAACTCATGACTGTGCACTTGCAAGGCAGGCACTATGCCGCTGAGCTAAATCCCCAGCCCCACAACAAGAATTTTTAAAAGGGGAGAGAGGGTTGGGATGTAGCTGTGATAGAGCACCTGGGTTCAATCCATAGTATGGCAAAAAAAAAAAAAAATACAGTCAAGCCTTGTGCAGGCCAATCGATAGTGTAAGTGAGGAGGAGAACGGGGAAGGGAGGCTAAGTGTGCCCGCGCTCCTGTTGCCTCGATGGCCTCCCCACCCTTTTGTGGTTTGGGTTTGGTTTGGTCTTTTTGAGATGGTCTCACTATGCGTTTCAGGCTGGCCTTCAGCCTCCCAAGTGCTGGGATGCCAGGCGTGAGCCGTCACGCTCAGCAGTCTCCCCACAAGTTGTGTAAAGTCACCAGGGCAAGCAGTCCTGCCTCGGCCCTGCAGCAGTGGGCATGTCCATCCGAGCGCCACGTAGTGGGCGCTGCCTGCTGGCCGTGACCCCATCTTAGTGTGGCCTCCTCCACTGACTTCTTTTTTTAAATCCATTTTATTCGAACATAAAGAAAAAAATCGGCGAGCTGCTGCTGTGTCTCTCCCTGCGTTTTGGTTCTGCTCTGTCGGTGACGGAGCTGTCCCTTTCTCCCTAGGCATTGGTTGTCCAGCTCCAGTCTGAAGACCCCACAGAGTGAGCATGAGGAGGCGGAGGGGACGGGAGGGCCTGGGCTGGAGGAAGCACAGCCGCCAGCCCGGCGGGGTGGCACCATGCCCACCCGTATGCGGACAGCGGGCTCAGGAGGCCTGAGGAAGTCCCGACACTGTTTCTTTTCAGAAGTTTCGTTTTTGATCTTTGTCTCTCGGTGTGGAAGACTCATGCTGTAGGCCGCTGGGCTCTGTGCTGGGGGTCAGGGGTCGTCGCAGGACCTGAGTCCCCCAGGAAGGTGGACCCCCGCCTCTCAGCGCTGTGTCTGTGTCCCCGGGGCAGGGAAGCAGGCTGTCAGCAACGCCCACACGGGAGGAACACGCCCCGCCATTCAGAGTCCTCAAGGCTTCGGCCCGAATTTGAGAATCTCCCTCACGGAGGCCATGACAGCTCGTTTACCTGAATTCCATGGGCCCTGGGACCTGAACTCAGCCGTTCTCCCTCCATCCTGAGGCAGGTCTTCTGGAGGTGACAGGCGCAGTGGTCCCTGCTGTCATAGCGTGGGTGTTTTCTCATCCCCGGCCACGGCTGCCTCGGGTTCCCCATGGCAAACCCACATCTGCCTGCCCTTCCTTCCCCGGGGCGCCAAGAGGGTCCCAGCCTGGGGGTCCCGAGTCCAGCGGAAGAGCGTGGCCCATCAGGTGTCTCAGGCTCCACCATCGTCCCCCTCCTGGGGGTAGGGCAGGGGCTGTCCTTTCCCTGTGTCCTGCTGGCCCCAGCCCTTTCCAAGCCTCCCTGCTGCCCTCCCTCCGCCGGGGTCTGGAGGACGCCCTGCGAGGCCCCCGTGGCAGAGTAGGAGCTCGGGGCTTCTTGGTGGCCTTCGCACCTGCAGCTGCCACGGCCAGCACTATGGCACTGGCGTGCACACTGCTGGGGAACTGCTGGTGACAGGCGTGCCGTGGTGCTTGCCGGCCTGCTGCCCTGTGTCCAAGACTGCCACTGCAGACCCCCAAGCTCGCGGCCACCTCAGCTCATCGAATCAGCGACACCATCGGGTCTGGGGACAGAGCTGTGTCTTGCTCACCTCCAGGACTCTACGCCCTGCATGGAGTGCTGAGCAGAGGTCCCTGGCCTCGTGATCTGGCTGTGAGGAAACAGCCAGAAATAGCTTTGCAGGAGCGGGACCCACTTCCATGGAGCTCCGCCCAGTTGGGCAGAGAGACCTCAGAGAGGTCCTTCATGTCTGCAGAAGGTGCCGCCCTGCCTTGGAGCTGCCAGCCTGGCGTCCTTTCAGCCCTCAGGCAGGTTGGCAACCACCTGGGACCCCACTTCAGCCGCCCCTGAGTTAGAGTATTTATGTGCACGTGTGTGGCTCCGGACTGGACACTGTGGGCCGCACCAGGCAGAAGGTGCGATCGCTGACCTGAGGGGGCCTTGAGTGTGACTCCCGCGCAGAGTCCCTGCAGGGCACTGGTGGCAGAGGAGCAAGGACTGTGGAGGACGGCTGGAGTGGGCGAGCTTGGAGACCAGATGGTCTGGAAGCGCCAGCGATGGGGCTGGGGCGTAGGAGGCGGCAAGCCGAGGAGCGCCAGAGCGAGCCAGGAGGCGGGGTGGCCCTCAGCCCCGTGGACCTGGGTTTCTGCGGAGGGGCCACAGGCTCAGGAACAAAAGCAGGGCGGCGGCCAGGGTGTGGCCAGGGCCCTGTCACCTGCTCTGAGCCAGAACCTTTGCAGGGAGCCCTGGACTATGGGTGAAGGGCAGAGAGGAGCTGCTTTGTCACTGTGCAGGTGCCCGCTGTGGGTGTCCAGCGTGTAACCTGCAGGTCACCGAGCTGCTGGGGTCCTGGGACGTTGTGCTGGTGGCTGCTGCTGCAGCCTGCTGTCACCTGAAATGTGCCCAGTGAGGAGGGCAGGAGTGTCACTGGGTGACAGCTGGCCTTTAAATGGCGGGGTACCACTGGTGGTGTGGCCTGGTCCCCTGCCCGCTCGAGGAGCTGAGCTGCCTCCCCTCCCTTTCCCGCTCTGGCTGGCAGTGCCACACCCTGGTGGGTGGGGTGCGGTGGGGGAGCCCCACGGGGAGGAGGAGCGGGCGTGCCACGGGGTGCAGCTCCAGCCCTTCCGAGCCCCAGAGCGCGGCTGCCCGTGTCCTCGCCGAAGTCCTGCTGCCAGTCAGGAGCCCGGGGAGCCCGGTTTGTTCCCAGCGTTGAGAGAGAGCTGATCCCCTGCACTGGTTCGGGCTGGGCCAGGGCTTCTGCGTTAGCTGTTTTCCCTATGGGAATCCTCTCGGCTTGGACTGTGGGGAGGGGGATGGATGGGTGGTTTTGGTCTCTAATTGTCCACGCAGCTGTCCTTACACTGAATTGTGCTATTGCATACATGTAGCCTTCTTTCTTTTCACTGCAGCAGTGTTTATCAGTAGCTCAGATGATTTATTTGCTCCTGGGGAGTAAAACCTTTTTTATTAAAAAAAAAAAAGAAAAAAAAAGAAACAAAAAAGAAAAAAACAAAGAGAAGTGTCCCCATTATGATTGCTGTAGGATTATAGGGCCACAGCGTCCTGTCTGCAAGGCCCCCGGTGAGTCCTGCTGTGACTGGAGCCTGTGCTGGCGTGGTGACAGGTGACAGGAGGCCGGGGGAGTGGAGAAGGGGTTTCGGGAGGGAGGCAGGAGTGAGTGGCGTTGAAGACGCTGCATGCTCTGCCTGGGGAGATGCTTGATGCGCTTGCAGACTCCACGTGGTCCTCATCCTTTTTGTTGCTTTTTGGGCTCCCTGGCAGGTGTCCCTGGTCTCTCCTGCCTCCCTCACCCTGTCCCCTCTGTCCCCCCCACGGCATCTACCTCCCGAAGCCAGCCCTGCATGCTGAGTCTGCCCTGCTTCCCCATCACCTCAGCGGTTTCAGGGGGACCTGGAGCTGCCCCGCCCCCCGCCAAGACGCCCCAGGCAGGCGGGCAGGAAGACCCAAACCCAACATGAGGTTGCAGCTGGACTGCGATCTGGTTGCGCCTGGCGATGTGCCAGGACGCTGTGGCCTTGAGCCGCTGGCCTGGTGGGGTAGGGGCAGGCCAGGCGGAGGTCTCGGACGTCTGTCCTCGGTGCTCCCTTGAGGGACAGGCAGGACCAGGGCCCCCCTGCTGCTGTGCGTTCTGGTCCCTAAGGACTTCAGGGAATAGGGTGTCATCCTTGGCCCCTGGGGTCGCTGGCACCTCCCAGAAAGGAGGCCACGTGTGTGACCACTGCGACCTCCTCAGCCACCCTGTCCAAGCCAGAGTGGCCTGGCATTTGTCTTCTTTCCCTCCCTTTTTTGTGCTTAATTTATTAAAATAGTTGCTGTATAATTTATTTTCATAAACTATTAAAAAATGACTAAATGGTTAAAATAGACTTGCAGGCCAATCTTAAATGGGGTAGGAAGGTCCGAGGGCGGGTGGGAGAGAGGTTTTGATATAAACAGGACAAATGCACTTTGGGTGTGTTCTGGTATTTTTCTGGGGCCGCAGGTGTCGGGCGGGGGCCCTGTAGGCTAGTTCCAGAGCGGGTCGTCTGTACATACTGTATCCATAGGCATGTTCCACTGTCTAAGGGATGTTAGTGACTGCTGCAGGTCCTGTTGGAAACCCCGTGTACAGTCCTGGTTTTGTAAGTGTCGGTGCAGGAGGCATCTGACCCTTGTGTTTGTATCTCCTTTTTATGATTGCTGTACCGACCCATGTCTTTTGGGGAGGGGTGAAAAGAGATTTGAAATAAAAATGTTTAGAGATTCTTCTGAGTTGTTTGGGTCTGTGCTTTTGAACCCTCTCCTGCCCTCAGCCTGGGTGCCACCCAGGACTGAGCTCCCTGGAGAGTGTGGCCCAGGGTCAGCAGGGCCTGGGCTCTGCAGGCCGTGCTCACAGGTCACTGTGGGGTCACCAGGTGCCGGGGGCTGAGCGGGGTCAGGTTCACCTATGTCCTGCCGCCTCCAGGCCCCTCCTTAGGATGGCTCGGCCTCTGAAGCCTGGGCGAGGCCCCCTGCCGAGTGCCCTGATGAAGCCAGCTTGGCAGGCAGGGACCCTTTCCGGTCACTGTTGGGAGGGCACTGGCTCAGCCAGGACCACAGCTGCACACAGAGGACTCTCGGATGAGGAAAACATGGTTTAAACAGAGGGGTGTGGGCTGCGGCCTCAGGAAACCTGGACAGCACCGTGAGGGGCTTTGCAGCTGCTGGGGCCCCAGGCTTGCTGGGAAACACGGGGCCGGTGGCCTCCCACAGGGACGGCGGAGCCGCAGAAGTTCGGTGCCTTTCAGCAAACCTGGCTTCTGTTAAAAGTCACCCCAGCCTGTGCGCCCCAACCTGATGCCACCTGCACCTGTCGACATTTGGCGTCAGCGCTTTCCCCTTACCCCACCCCAAAGACTCTGCGGTCACTGCAGAGGCCCAGGATGCACATGACAAATGATGATGACGGTGACGGTGTGGAGGACCTGAAGATGCCCTCCAGCCCTCGTCTGAACCTCCAGTGCAAGAGTGACAAGTGAGCTTCCTGTCTGCCAGGACCCGCCAGCCTCAGGGCAAGCATTTTGTGTGCACTGGTGCCAGGAGGAGTCAGAATAGAGGCCCCAGGAGTGCGCCCCGGCTCGGGAGGTGCTGGCTGTCACCCTCACCCATTCCCAAGGGATATGCGTTTCCTTTTGTTTTGGGGACGGGACCTCACTGTATAGTGCAGGCTGGTCTTGAGCTCACTATGTAGCCCAGGCTGGCCTTCGACTTTGGGCGATCCTTCTGCCTCAGTCTCCCGAGTGCTATGATGACAGGCATATGTCACCACACCCAGCTGGCCTGGGACTCTTGGGGATCCTCCTGTCAGCCTGCCAAGTGCTGGGATAACAGGCATGCGGTGCACACCACACCTCACTGGACCTTCTCTTTCTCCCCCAGATGTCAGCAGATTCCAACTGCTGCTGCGCCCGTTTCCCCTCCACAGTCCCAAGTCCTAAGGGGAAGATGTGGCCCTGTCAGTCCCTTAGGAAAAGCTCTGCTCGGCCTCCTTCCGAGGTGTCTCTCTTCACCCAGACAAACCCAACCCCACCATACCATTTGACCGGCCAGTTTTGAGGTGTCTCATCCCTTGCCACCAGCTTCCCTGGGGCTCTTGCCTCTGGCTGCAGGTCTCCTGCCATCTGTCCGCCTGCTCCTTGTCAGCTCGTGTCCTCCTCCAAGGCCCTGCTCCAGGTGCTGTCTCGGGAATTTTCACTGTTTACTTCCCGCCACACAAATGGCCCTGGCCTCTGAGAAGCCACTCCTTCCTGTGTCTCCCTGCCTGGCCTCTGTGACCTCAGGACAGCACCTGTGTCCTGCTTGTCTCCGTCCTCCCTGAAGGCCAGCGCAGCTGAAGAGAAGCACCCGGATGGGCGGAGGTGGTGACGGCTGGACGCCAAGTCAGCGCCCTTCCTGAAATGCTGCCTCCTGCCCCTGGCCCTTGCTCTGGGGTCTTCACCTTCTGGGACCTGGAGGGAGGGCGATCTTTTTGTTTCTGTGATGCTGGGATTGAACCGAGGGCTCCCACTGACCTACATCCCACTGAGCTACAGAGGGAGTTGGCTCTCCCTCTGCCTCTTTTTAACTTTTTTTTTTGAGAAAGGGTCTTGCTGGGTAGTCCAGGCCGGCTTTAAAGTCACCATCTAGTCCAGGCCAGCCTCAAACTCGCAGTGACCCTCCTGCCTCAGCCTTAGCCCAGAGTGCTGGGCTAAATTTTGACACAGGGTCTGACTAAATCACTAAGTTGCCCAGGCTGGGCTCAGACTTCCAGTCCTGCCTCAGCCTCCCTGAGCGCTTGGATTACGGACGTGCAGCCCCTCGCCCTGCCGGCCCTCACGTGTGAGCAAGTGTGTGAAATGCCCTGTGCGTCAGTCGCCAGCGCTCACCGAATAGCCGCAAGCGCTAACCACGACCAGTTTTGCTGCTCCTTGGGCTCGAAGAGGGCGGGGCGCTTCCCTCCTTCCCAGTGTGGGGGGAGGAGCCCCCCCCCGGAGCCGCAGAGGCTGCGGGGGCGCTGGCTCTGCAGGTGTGGCGGCTCCCGGGCTGGCGCTGGAGGCACAGAGCTAGGCGTGTCCTCAGCGCGCTCCTGCCATCTAGCGGCGCCCGTGGGCCAGGCCGCGCCGCCCACCCCGCGGGTCCCCGGGGGGCGACCGTCCAGGCCGGGTTTAAATGTGAACAGCATTGCCAGTGCCCTGGCCACCTCACCCCCGCCCCACCCTGGGGGCCTCAGCGAACCCCGCCTGGCTCAGGTGTGTGGACGACACCCCTTTCCCGGTGCAGCTTCTCCGGAGCTTTTGCCCTTTGGGATCCAGGGGAGGAGAGGCCTGGGCTGGAGGAGAGGCGAGGAAAGGGCAGGGCGACAGCTCCTCTGGGTCTCTCATCCCCTGGGGACCCCTTCCAGGAAGCTGCCAGATGTCACTGGCATCATACCACATGCCGCCCTTGGACGTGGCTGAGACCACAGCGGAGGGTCTGACCTGGGCAAGGGACCTGGGATGTGGCAGTCCTGTGCTGGGCTCCCGGGGTACCTGCGTCCACTCTGCTGCCCGCCCGTCCCCACTGGTAGCCCCACCTCCCCTCCCTTGGGCAGCAGCCCCAGCCCCTGCTTGGGCCACGATTGCATCATGCTTGGCTTTGTTCTCCAAGCAGCAGGTGTAGGAGTGGGGCCACGGCCCGCCCCTTCCCTCCTCCGCTCCCTCCTGAGGGTGCCTCCTCCTGCCTTAATCCCCAGGCCTGGCACCCTGGGCTCCCCAAGCAGCGGCACAGAGGCTGCAAGGTGGGCATGAAAACCAGGCTGGAGACTCTCCTTTGGCCTTCTGTACCCTTCGAGAAGATCTGTTCGTGGTCAGACTGTGCCCCTGGAAGTGGGCAAGAAATCGGCACCGGCCAAACTAACACCAACCACCATCATCATCATAGGATAAACACCTGTAATCCTGGCTACCTGGGAGGCTGAGGCAAGAGGATCACAAATTCCAGCCCAGCTTTTAGCAGGTCCTGTCTCAAAATAAAAATACACTAAAAATGAAGAGGGCTGAAGATTTACTTCAGAGCTTCCTGGGTTCAATCCCCAGCATGACAATGGGGAGGAATGAACTAATTCAGCCCTTGGGAAGTTACTTGACTTTTATTGATATTTGCATCAATGGTGGACTCTTGATTTCTGCCACATCTCATTTAATTGTCATTGTCCCTGTCAGGGGTGCTCTTGTCATTTCTGGTTGACTGACAGGAAACCAGACCCTCGGAGGGGTGGGAACACTTCCTAAACCTCCAGGGTGCCTTGGCCTGGAACCTTGGCCTGTGCTCCCTGAGGGGACTTGGTGGTTTCTGGTGTTAGGATTCGAACCCAGGGCAAGGCCATTGCTGCAGATCCTGACCCATGCAGGGATGAATGTGTGGGAGCTCGCTGAGGGTCCAGCCTTGCCAGGGAAGAGGGGCTGCACATATGCACCCCGAAGACTGGGGCACAGGTGAGATGATGCATGGCCCCATCCTTGGTCTTACAAGCGCTCTGCTTGTGAAGCTGCTGGCGATGCCCAGTGCTGGGCTCTGGCGATTGGGCCACCTCGACTTTGGCTTGTAGGAGCTGCGCCCTTTCTGAAAGAACCAGAGAGCAGCTGGCGGGGAAAGGATGGAGCTTGGCTGCACGGCCAGGGCCCAGTGCCACCAGGGCCTGGCAGCAGCCTGGGTAGGACTGTGGGCAGCAGGGGCACATGTTTGCTGCCCGGCAGTCTTCTGTCTCCTGTCTTTCGGTCCAGTACGGACTTCGTCCCCAGGGACAAAGAGCTCCATTGACCCCATGGCCTTGGGACCCCACCCAAGTGGGCTCTCCTTTGCCAGGCAGCCCCAGGGCCCTCGGTGGCAGACAGGAACACCAGGCCACCTAGAGGGCGCAGCAGGGAGGTCAGGGAGTGCATGCGTGGGCAGTGTCCACCAGACTCCACGGGCGTGACCTCGGGTGGGAGTGTGGGGGCCCCTGGCTGCGGTCCCAGAGCCACGCCGTGGATAAATACTGGCAAGGCCACAGAACGGGAAGGTCCTGGAGTGCAACTCCAGTGCCCCTCGGGCTGCTGGGCAGCGCATTCCCGCCTCCGTGACCCTGGTGTGCCCCCCACACCCAGCTATAAAGCCTCTTTGTCCAGGGCTGTCCTGTCTGCTTCCCGCTCCTTCCTGCTGCCCAAGTGGAGCAGGCTCTGTGCGGAGGTGGGGGGCCTCCTCCACTCCAGTGCGAACGCTAGGGGTCCCTTGTGCATCCAGCCCCCCACTGCTGCTGGCCGGGCTCAGGGCAGGTGACACCCATGTCTCCCAGGATTCAGCCTGCGTCCCCACTTCTCACATGCCTGTCCATGTGACACCCTTTGCAGCACGATCCTGGCCTGTCATGTGCAGGACGTAGGGCAGTGGGCGGAAGGCATCTCCGGTCACCTCCTGGGCCTTCACCCGCCTGGCAGCCCCAAGACTCCTGGGCCCATTGCCAGGGAGGTTCAGGGGCTCCAGGGCCCCTTATAAAGGAATTGGGGTGAGGCCTCCTGCCTGGCACATGCCCTGAGCAGGGTGACTGGGTGGGCAACAGGAATCTCTGCCCTTGTTCTTCACCCCAGCCAAGGCCTCTGGACACATTGGCAAGTAGGCAGGACTCTGGCCCCAAGGATCCGTCACCTGCCACCCCACGGCAGCTCCCAGTTCTCTGACAGCCATCCCCACCCAGCAGGGCCACCACGCCTCCTGGGTCCCCTGCCCCTACCAGGCGACAGCCCCAGCCATGAGGTCAGCTCTGCCACCCAGCTGCTGGTGACCTTGGGCAAGCCCCTCTCTGGCGCCTGTAAAATGAGGGGCGGGGTCCTTGTCACGAGATCACCCTAGGGAGAGAGGACAGGGCTTCCTTCGGGAGGGGTCTTCCTTGCAGGGACAGAACAGCCAGGGGGCAGAGTGGAGGAAGGGCAGGCGGGAGCTGGGGTGTGGGAGGCCCGTGCGTGCACCCTGTGGTGACAGCGACAGCGAGTGCGATCCTCGCCAGGGCCCGGGTGCTGCGTGCGAGCGCGGCCCCCACCCCGGGGTGCGGAGGGCGGGGCCGACGGGCGGGGCGGGGCTCGGCGACTGGGCGATCGCGGGTGCAGCTGCCCGGCTGGGCCATGGAGGGGCTGCGGCGCCCTGCGCCCCCCGGGGGCAGCGCGGCGAGGACAGGGACGGCGTAGCGCGCAGCATGGAGCAGGTGAGCCGGGCGCGGCGACCCGGGGTGGGGGTGGGGTTCGTGCCGAGGGCTCGGGGCGCGGGCTCTGGGCGGGGCCGGGGCTCTGGGGAGGGATGGGCTGGGGAGACCCTAAGTTGTGCACACCCGCACACACGCGGGTCCTCCCTGGATGACATCCAGGGAGGCGCGCCCAGGGCGCAGCCCCCTCCTTTACGAGCCTCCACCCCACTCGGGGAGGTGCTGGCCCCTGCCTCTGAGCCTGGGCGGGGGTGGGGGCATAGGAGGAGGGTCTGCAGGCTGAGGGCGCCTCCAGGTGGGGGCGGGCGGCTGTGCGCCCCCAGACCCCCCGCGGGACTTCCAGATGCAGCGGCCCCTCCCCCTCCAGCCAAAGGGCTTCTCCCCGACAGAGCCCCGCGCGCGGGCACATCAGCTGCCGCCACCATTTCCTGGCGGAGAGGAGATGGGGTGGGCTGGGGGTGTCTCTGGGGCGCCCCAAATACACAGCCACAGCCCGCGAGGTGGGGCTGCCTTTCTCCCACGCAAGCCCGGCAGCCAGGACCGCGGCTGTGGGCAGGGCCGCGCGGGCAGGGGGCGCTCGCCCCTGCTCAGCCCAGGCGGGCAGGGCGCACGGGGGCGCTAAGGGAGCAGCGCCGGGCTGGGGCGCAGCCGGGACTCTCCTGGGCTCGCTCCCCCGGTTCCACACCTCTGCTCGGGTGAGGCCCGGGCCGGCTCTGGAGGGTGCCATGGACTCTCGGTTATTGGGTGCGCCCCTCCGTGCCCAGCCTGCCCTGCCCTGGGCTCCTGGGGGCTGCGGGGCTTGAACTCATGGCCTGGGCCTGGGCCTGGGCCTCTGAGACCCTGCGCCTCCGGCTGTGCCCAGCCCCACGCTGTGCGCAGCAGTCTGTGCTGGGGTGGTCTTTCATGGGGATCCGGGAAGGGGGTGATGGCCCTAGTCATGGTCTCTACCCTGCCATGCTGGGGCGGGGCCGCAACTGGCCTCCCCCTGGGGCCTGGCTGGCATCTTGGTTGCTAATTGAAATGGCCAATGGCAGCTCCCCAGAGCACAGGCCTGGCTGGGGGAAGGGGACTCCTTTCCTCTGGCGCCTGCTCTTGTCATTGATTGGAGCACAGGAAAACCCCAGGGGGCGGTCTGCCAAGCACCATGGAATTATTTACTATAAAATAATTTATCTTAGCAATTTTTTGAGATGAGGTCTCCTGTGTGTAATCCAGGCTAGCCTTGAACTCATTATGGAGCCCAGACTGGACTTGAACTTGTGGCGATCCTCCTGCCTCAGCCTTCAAATGCTAGCATGACAGTGCTCTGGTGGGGCTTTCATGAGTGCTGTAAAGGGCTTTAACATACTTTTACAGGGGCCTGAGGATATGGCTCAGTGGCACAGTGGCACAGTTCCTACCTGGGAAGTCCAAGGTTGTGAGTTTGATTCTCAGTACCAAAGAAAAAAAAATCTTTTATGATCTGTGAATTTCACCTCAGTTTTCGTCGTCTTTTTTTTTTTTTTTTTTTTCAAAAGAGGGCAGGTGTGGGGCTGTGTCCTTCCTGCCTGCTGCAGCCCAGGCTGGGCACTTCTCCATCAGGTGGCCTTGTGGCCCCATCCCAGCCTCGCAGCAGCCTTCTGCACCTGGGCTGCCTTCCCTCGGCCAGGCCTGGCCAGGCCTGCACCCTGGGGGCAGTCAGGACACCAGACTTGGCTCCGTGAGTCACCTGCAAGCTGAGCACAGTGGTGCATGCTTGTCATGCCAATTACCAGGGACACTGGAAAAGGATGGCAAGTTCCAGGTCCACCTGGGCCACTTAGAACTATTTCTTCTCACTCTCTCTCTCTTATTTGAGATAAGCTCTGCTGTGTAATCCAGGCTGGCCATGAACTCACTATGTGTCCCTGGATGGCCTTGAATTTGCAGTGATCCTCCTGCCTCAGCCTCCTGAGTGCTGGGATTACAGGCTGCATCACCACACCCAGCCCTTAGTTCAAAAATTTAAACTCAGGTTTTAAAAAGGCTGTGTGTGGTGTTGCTCAGTGGCAGAATGATTGGCTAGCATGCATAAGGCCCTGGGCTTGATCCCCAAATTGCAAAAAAATCCGTCACTGGGACCTGGGTAGGTAGCATGTGTCTATTATCTGGCTCTGGGAAGCTAGGGCAGAGAGATCACAAGTTTGAGTCCAGCCTCGGCATCTTAGAAACTTGAGACCCTCTATCAAAATTTTTATTTTTTTGGTGCCAGTAATTGAACTCAGGACCTCATGTGTGCCAGGGTGCCAGGCAGGCACTGCTGTGCTGAGCTACATTCCTGGCTCTCAATTTTTTTTTTTAATTAGAAAGAAGGGGCTGGAGATGTAGCTCAGTGCAGAGGCCCTGGGTTTGCTCCCCAATATTGGGAGAAAACATTCTCACTGGGAAGCCTTGAACAGCGAGCATGAGCATCTGTTTTCCAGGCCACCATAGGGTCCAGCTGGCCACGCCTAGCTGGGGCTCTCTAGGTCCTTTCTCCATGTCCTAGGTCAGCTCTGCCCCGGAGCACAACCACTCAGCCTGGCCCTGGGCCTCCAGGCCCCCGGACGCTGCCCAGGGATCTGCACCGTTTGGAGGGCCAGGTGGGCTCTCAGGCCCAGGGGCAGCACCGCCCCCAGGGCAAGGGGCACCCTGAAACCGGAGCCGCCCTCCAGCCCTGAGAAGCTCCTATTTTAAGTTTCCCTGCGCTGAGCCCTGGGAAAGCCTGGAATCCTTTTATAGTGCAGAGCCAGAGCCGCCCGCCTTTGTGCCTTTGTGCACTTGGGCTGCTGCTGGGAGTGGGGGGAGGCCTGGAATCTCCCAGCCGCCCCCTTCTCCTCACCAGACTCCCTACTCTGGCCCAGGCCAGCTGGGGGCACAGCTGCTGGGGATTTCCAGAGGTGCAGGGGGAAGAGGGCCCATGTTGGGGTCCCAGCTTTCCGCCCCCCAGGCCTCCCGTCCACCCTGGCAAAGGGCAAAGTGGAGAGGAGGAGGAGAGAGGAACCCGCCCCCCCGGGGGGGCAGCAATGGCACTGGCTTGGCAGAGTCTGTGGGGGATGGTGGGGGGTCTGTGGGCCACCTCGTGTGGGTGGAGTAGGAAGAATTAAGGTCTCACGCAGCATGAGGGAACCCAGCACCCCTGAGCTGGAGGCTGCCGCTGGAGCTCCTTAACCTCTCTGACCTTGGCTCCCCAGTTACAGCGGGGCTCTGGGAACAGTGCAACAGCACATCGCAGCTCCTTCCGCCTTGTGTTTCCGAGCCCTTGCTGAGGGCTGGCACGGTCCTTGTGGCCGCGATCAAGCCTGGGGCTCAGCCCCAGGAGCCTGCAGGGGAGAGCAGCTCCTCCCCCTTTGGGGACCATGACCCCACCAGCACCACAAAGGACTCCCCCCAAGCCCTCCTTCTCTCCTCTGGGGGCTGGGGTGGGGCTTCCTCTCATTTTGCTCAGGGCTGCACCTGTGCCACTATCACAGCACCATCCCACCTGTCCTTTGTGGGGTTCACTGCTCTGCCCTGAATAGGAGTTCGCTGAAGTCAAGCACGTCACCGGCTTCATCAAACCATCCCCACCTCGCACCAATCAGAGCTTTGCAGGCAGCAGGGGCCAGCGAACGTCTTTTGACTTGATGAACTGGCTGCCACTTGCCTTGGAGTGCAGACTGGGGTGAGGGGGAAGTTGCCTTTGGAAGACACCAGGTGGGCTTGGGGGTCAGAAACCAAGAAGGGTCCCTGCTCTCCCCTAGCGCTGCGCTCCCCCATTTCTCCACCAGGGGGCGCGCGAGGGCTTTCCCCCTGCGAGCTGGCCGGGTTTGGGCCCTTGGCAGGCTTTGGAATCCACATTTCACACTTTATCGACTTTCCTCGATTTCCGCTTTCTGAGCGTTTGGTTGACAACTTCTCATTTTACGACAGTGTCAAAGCAATAACTCAGCAGTAATCGCGCTTGAATTTTGACTTTTCCAGGGCTGGGGGTGCGTTCCTCTTGGATGGGGTGGGGCACCCACACACTGCAGCATGCTGGGTGGCTAAGCTGGGGTGCCCCAGAAGAGAGGTGCGTTAAATGCATTGGTCATTTATGATATTTTGAATTTACGATGGGTATATGTGTATAAAACTCCATGGTAAGCTGAGGCAGGAGGATCTCGTTTAAAACACTGAGGTTCCAAGGACACCTGCATTTGTCCTCAAAGTCACCCACTGCAGGATGGAGAGCTGAACTTAGGTCTTCCTTCCAACGCTTGCTCAGTGGCCTTCGAAGACACCACACACCTTGCCAGCTCCGGGCCAGGCCTGATGCTGAGGTGGGCTCTGGCTAGGGACGCCCCGATCTTCCTGGGCTCTCCTCCAGCCCCTGGGAATGCCCTAGGCAACTGGCCCCTGACACTCCAGGTGTTGGAACTGTTCTGCACTCTCTGGCCTCCTTTCACCCACACCCAGTGACCAGCAAGCCCCAGGAGCCTCTGTTTTGTGTGTGTTTGTTGTTGTTTTGAGACAAGGTCCCGCACATAGCTCAGGCTGGCCTCAGACTCTCAGTGACCTTCCTGCCTCAGCCTCCTGAGTGCTGGGATGGCAGGCTTGTGCCACACACCCGGCTTCCAGGAGTCTCTCTGTTGGTTACTCTTTGCCCCTGGCTTGCTGCCCTCCCTCCCTTGTCATCCCCATCCTCTACCGTGTGAACAAGGGGACAGGGCACGTCTCGGCCTACGGTCTCTGCCAAGCCAGGTTAGGATGAGAATGTCACTGTAAGTCACACAGCGCCTGTTTCCGCCCTGACCCTTCCACACTTCCTGTCCACACTGCCCGAGCCGGCTGCTTCTGCCTCCCTGCTTTTGTCCCAGCACCCCCCCATCCGTGGCGTCCCCAGCCCTAGGGACCTCCTGCCCCCCCCAACTCCTTCCTAGCCTTGCAGGGCTCCCCAGGGTGCTCTCCTGGCTGTTGGGAAGTCAGGACTCTGGAGGGAAGGACCTGTCCCTGTGTGCTGTGTCCCTCAACCCCTGCCTACCTGTTCCCCGAACCCGACTGGCCTTTATAAGGGCTCCCCAGAAGCATCATGAATGAAGGCAGGTGACTGGGCTGGCCTGGGGGGATCTCAGGCAGGGAGACACACACTATTGCAGGTTGGGCCTTCTGACCCCAAACCCCAGGGAAAGAGTACACAGGGGTGAAGCACTTTTGGGGTGAGGGCTGGATGTGGGGGGAGTGACTTCGAGAGCTGGGAACAGCCACTGCAGGAAGGAGGCGGCTGGAGAAGGTGGATGGGGAGAGCGAGGCAGGACGGGTGCGGTGGAGGTGCAGGAAGAGGTGGAGGGCGGAGGGTGGGGGGCCCCCCCGCGCTTTCTGGGAAGTGGGGGCGGGGCGCGGCGCATTGTGGAGGAGGCCGGCCTGCCGGTCAGCCTGAGCTCATTTCCTCTGCGGCCTCCTGCAGGAGCCCAGGGCACCGGGCTCTGGAAAAAGTGAGCCAGGGGCACCCAGTCAGCCGGGGCTTCCTATGCCCACCTCCGCCTTCCGACGCGGCCTTTGTTCCGTGGGGAGGGCCCTGCTGCGGGACGCAGGAGCCACCGGCCAGAAGGAGCAAGCTCGCGGACCGGGTGGCAGATGAAGCAGGAAAAACCAAGGGTAGATGGTGACAGCTGAGGAGCAGGAGGGACTTTCTAGATGTGAGGAATACACTGAGGAAAAGGGGTGGGGACGGAAGCAGACTAACTCCCCCCCACAAATACACAAGTGATGCCCTTTCGGTTGATAACACGGGACTTTTTAAAAATAAAGCACAGGACTTAAAAACCCGTAGAGCTGGATGTGGTGAGAGCAGCGCGCCACTGCAATCCTGGCGCCCTGGGTGGCTGAGGCAGGGGGATTCCAAGTGCAGTTCCAGCCTGGGCGACTTAGTGACTTAAGACACTGTCTCCAAATAAAAAATAAAAGCAGGGCGGCGGATGGAGCTCATTGGGAAGGCCCTGGCTTCAGGCCCCAGTACAGGGCACATGCACTATCAGTATTCCTGTGGGACCCTGGGCCCAGGGATGGCCTATTTGGTGTCAGGGCCACCCCGCTCCCACCAGGATTCGAGTTCCCACCCCTGATCAGGGGTGAAGGGTGCGGGGTTGGGGTTGATCAGTGTGGAGGTGGCAGTGGGGCGGGGTAAGGGGGGTATGCCTCAGTAGGCAGAGGTGCTATCTTGTTTCCGGTGCCGGGCTCCTTCACATCCACGAACTCCGAGTCCATGGGTGGCTTTGGCCTTCTTTCTCACAGTCTGGAAAAAGGGAGGCCTTAAGATGGCAAGAAATGGGGCCGGGGATTTAGCTCAGTGGCTTAAGCGCCTGCCTGGCAAGCGTGAGGTCGTGAGTTTGATCCCCGGTACCA
>PVJX010008093.1:0-32520 GCA_004027295.1 Dolichotis patagonum
TTTTAAGCAGCAGAGACAGAAACATTTTAATTAATTTTTTTCATAAGAAACATGTTCTACTAGAGGAAAAAAAATCAGGAAACGTAAGACACTTAGGAAGCTTCCTTAGCAATACAGAACATCTGTTAAGAACTTCATAAGAAAATGAATTCTGTGATAAAAGGGTTGAAAGAAACCTAGATGGTAAAACATAAAAATGAAATAAAAGAAAAACTTCTGAGCTAAAGAAACAAACTGAAGAAAAGTGAAAACACCTCCTGTAATTATAAAACTATTATATTACTTGATAAAAACAACAGAACACAAACAACTACAAATGAATTAAAGACAAAAAATCAAAACAAAGAGGAGGTAACAGACCAAGTGTAACAAACAACAACAACAGAAACAACCCAGAACACCTAAAATTAAGTTGAAAACTTATCTAAAGATAAAACAGAAAATTTCAGTAAGTTTAAGAGAGCAATCATTCTTCATCAAATGATTGCATAATTTCCACTAGAACATGCACAAAGAACAAATGATATACGTAACTATAAACTGAATTATTAAGACACTGAGGAAAAAAATAGCACATTACTTAGAAGAAAAATATAATCAGGTAGATTAAGAATTCTTCAGGCATAGTCAATACTAGAAAATAATTGGGATCGTACCTTTAGAAATATGAGAATAAAAGTGAACACCATCAAAATTAAGCCTAGCGGGTTGGAATTCAAGTAAAGGCTTGAGGTTCAAAGTAAAGACTACTGGTCACCACTGTTCACAGTGGGAAAGCAATCATGAGCACATCCTGGGAAAATTGTGATGATAAAATCTGAAGAGTCAACAGGTGTGGGGAAATAAAGTAACAATGAAGGATATGATTCTCTTGTCACGGTAGGGAGGTAACAGAAAGTGTATGTTGAAATGTCAATAAATCAAGAAATGATGACCTGTGTTTATGAGATTTTACGGTTCTAAACAACAACAACAAAAGTTAATTTAAAGTGAGGTTTTCTAATGATAAAAGTGAGTTTAATACGCTATATATGTCTAAATATTTTGCACTAAATTTATAAAGAGAAAAGCTTCTAAACTACAAAAAGAAAGGCAGACAGAACATGTCACTTTATTTACAATGAAACTTTGTCAACATATATTTAGTTTTTGATTCACTGAGAGGAAGTATAACACAAACTGATAAAAAAAACATTCCAGTTATTTTTCTAGACCTATTTTCTGGTTGCCAGGCCATCCACTCCTTTAGAAACTACATTGATTATGCAGGCAATAATTAATGACCCAGCTTGCTTAAACTTCCAAAATAAAAGTCCTCTCACAGTAGGGGACTTTTATTGGTCAGGAAGTATCTCTTAAGCTGTTTCCCTAGTTGCAACTGAGTAAGAGTCCAACTCTTAACAGAAGGTCAAGAATGTATAAAGGATTATCAACTATTATGGACTGTAATATATGTATTACAATATTAATATACTTCTTTAGAGACATGGTATTGTGGTTGACACACTGCATCAACGTGAGACATTTACAAGCTTCACTGAGAGACTCAGCAGGGAGCCAGGGTCCTTACTTTGTAAACACCCTCAGCCTGTACAGGAGAGGGCAGGGAGATTTTGTGAGTGCTGCGCCCACGGGGGGGGGGCGGTGGTGGCCTGTGTACAGTACAAAGGAAGAGAAGAGGCTTGTTCCCTCCCTGTTAGCTCGGGCTGCCCCTGAAGCGCTGCCCCAGTGCCAGGCCACCCTGTCTTGCAGCCAGCTGGTTATGGACTGAAACTTCCAAAACCTGTAAGCTAAATAAACCTTTCCTTCCCTAATTTTGGACATCAGGTATTTTGTGGTCAGCAGTGAGAGAAAAGTAATCAAGACACATGGCCGGAGGCATTAATTTCAAACCTAAATCAACTTGCACAAAATAGGGAATGCATTACAGTCAGTTTTAAATTTCTTTAGGATCTTTACTGAGGCAAAACTGACATAAAACTACACATTTGTAAAATATTAAATATGTTGCCTATGTATAAGCCCATGAAATCATTATAATTTAAATAACAAACATTTATCACCCCCCAAGAATTTTCTTTTGCTGCTTTGTGGTTTCTCTATCTTGCCCATCCAAATGGTTCCATCCCTAGGCAATCAGTGGCCCAATAGATATTACTTTGAGTATCTAGAATTATATAAAATTGAATACTACTATATGTACTCTTTATTTGGCTTCTTTCATTCAGCATAAATACTCAGAAGTTCATACTGTACACAATGGCTACTGCATCAATTATTCATTAAGTTTTATGAACAGAATCATCCACAGAATTAGAAATAGTCAATAAATACCTAAAGAAAAGTTCACCATCGATAATCACTAGAGAAATGCAAGTTTAAACAATATCAAGATTCCATCTTATCTTATCGAGAAACTGAATAATAAAAACACTGCGAGTTTGTGGGGGAAAAGGAAGCTTTCTACACGCTTGGTGGGAATATAAACTAGTACAACCACTATGGAAGTCAGTGTGGAGATGGCTCAGAAATTTAAAGCTAGAAATTCCACATGACCCAGTGTTTCCTCTTCTCAGTATCATCCCCAAAGAATCAGTCACAATATTACAGTGATACATGGATAGTCATGGCAGCACATTGTAATAGCTAAATCTTGGAAGCAGCTTATATGTGCATCAATAGACAAATGGTTAAAGAAAATGTGGTCTTTATACATAAGGGAGCACGGTATTACTCTCCCATAAATAAGATAAACTGGAGTCATCTGTTGGAAAAGAGATGCACTCAAGACCATAATGTTAAGTGAAACAAATCAGACACGGGCTTAAATATCTCATGGTTTCTACAGGAGAAATCTAGATTGCAAATATAGAGCAAAATAAAAAACAGATAATATGAAGTAGAGAGAGAGAGACCTTTCATAAATGAGAAGAGGCTCGAGATAGAACGAGGGGGAAGGAAGGAGATGAAAAGAAGAATTAAAATGTATTGTACACATGTACCAACCCCACATGAGGAATGTAAATATTATGCACTTCAAACATGTATTAATAAGAAAACATAAAACTCAAAAACTATTTCATGAAAATTTGATTTATTTATCCATTCATCTGCTGATAGACATTTGAGTTGTTTTCTTTTTTCTTTTGTCTTCTTGAGACAGGATCTTGCTATGCAGTCCAGGCTGGCCTGGAGCTCACTTTGTAACCCAGGCTGGTCTTGAACTTTCGACGATCCTTCTGCTTCACCCTCCCAAGTGCTGGCATTATAGGTGTGTGCCATGATGCCTGGCTGGACTTGTTTAGCTTTTGAGGCTATTATAAATAAAGCTGCTATAAGGATGTCAGTACAACTTTTTGTATGAATATACGTTTTCATTTAGCTAGGGCACATGGAGCCGGAATAACTAAATCATTGTTGTAGGTATATGCATGGTTTGGGGTTTTGTATTATTTTGAGCAGTTTGGAAGGTGGTCACACAAGCTAGGCGAGTAAGTGCTCTAGCACTGAGCTATATTCCTATGCATCCCCAGTATTGTCCTCTTAGCATAGATCTCATTAAGTTGCTCAAACTGATTTTATTTATTTATTTATTTATTTATTTATTTATTTTTTTGGCACCAAGGATCGAACTCATGACCTCGCACTTGCCAGGCAGGTGCTTACGCCACTGAGCTAAATCCCCAAACTGATTTTGAGCTTGTGATACTCCTACTTCAGCCTCCCAAGCAATTAGGATGACAAGCATGTGCCACTGCCACAGCTATGCATTTAGCTTTTCAGAAACTGTTTCCCCAGGGGTTGCACTACTTCAATTCTTACCAGGACAGTTTGATACAGGTGTTGGGAGATTATTTTCCTAATGACTGAAGGTGCTGAACATATTTTTATGTGCTTATGTGCACTTGGTGAAAATTTTCCACAAATACTTTCCTGTTTTTAACTGGGTAGTTTGTTATTTTATTACTAAGATTGGCTATTTCTTTACAGCAAGTATATTCTGGGTACGAACACATCATTTACAAATATTTTCACCAGTTCATTGCTTGATTTTTTTAAATCCTCTTAATGATATCTTTCAAAGACCAGGGAGTTTTCATTTTGATGAAATGTATCCATTTTTAATAGGGCCATATTTTGGGTATAGAATATAGTATTTATACCAAGGTCACAAAGGTGTGTTTTCTTCTAAGAGTTTTATGGCTTTATTTTACACTTAGGTCAATGGCCTACTTTGTCTTAATTTTAACATTTGGTGAGCAGAGGTTGTTTCACATATATCTAACTGTTTTCTGTACCACTTGTTAAAAAAAGAAACCTCACTGAATCACCTTTGCTTCTGAACTGATAAATAAATAAGCCTTCTTATTGTTGGTACAAAGTGCCTGACATCATAACTGACAGGAGAAATGGGTCACTTTGGCTCATGGTTTAGAGGTTTCTATCTACAGCTGGGTGGCTCCACGGCAGGAACACAGGGTGTAAGTATTGCAGCTGGAGGAAGAGGAGCTAGGGAGCCACCTGCTTTCCATTCAGCTGTGGAAGTGGAGAACTAACTGCCATGCTTGGGGAGGTCCCAACACCCACGGTAGCAGACCACTGACACCACTGACAGAACGAGAGGCACCTAGAACACAGTAGTGTCTGACCCCTTAAGTACTGGAAGCCTGCATTATCCAGAGTTCCTCTTTCTTCTCCTTTTCCCTTTTTGTCTTTTGGCCCACTCCTGTAGCTACCGTTCTGCGATTTTCAGTAAGTGTGGCTACTTACTTGGCAACTCATTCCTTGTTGTGCATAAGAACTTGGGTGATTTTTGGCCCACTCAACTGTAACAGAGATGGAGCAAAGCTGCTCATTCATGGCAGCTGGGAATAAGTATAGAGGGCAACACCTGAGAGAAAAGGGTCAGAGACTGGACCAAGTCACGCGTCCATGACCCACCCAGACACGCCTGTAAGTGTGCTTTACTAGTCTCATGCGCAGTTTTCAAGTCAATCAAGCTCACAATGGAGACTAAATATCACAATACACACAAGGTTGCTTTCTTGGCTCTCTGTATAACCTGGCAATAAGTCTTGTGAATAATGTACATCCTTCAACTGAGTGTTTTCAGACTTGCTTTGGCTACTCTAGGTCTTTTGAATTTTCATATTCTATCAACTTCTCCAAAATTTACCTATGATTTTGATCAGGACTGTATTGAGTCAATAGGTCAATTTGTGAGCAATCTACATCCCACAAAATTAAGTCCTCTAACCAGTGCACCCAGTATGCCTCTTCATTATTAGGTCTTCATTAACTTTGCTTAAAAATGAATTGTAGCTTTCAGTACATAACTTACAAATTTCAGCTCACTTTTTATCAGAATTATCTCCAAGAATGTCACCAGATTTATGATGTTGGAAGTGGTATTGTTTTAAATTCTCAATTGATCACTGCTAGGTACAAAAATAAAACAGATCTTATGCATTGATCTTGCATCCTATAACCTTGCTAATAAATCTACTTAGGCAATCTAGTTACATTTTTGTGAATTTCATTAGATTTTCACAGACACTTATGTCTTCTGCAAGTAAGAGTTTTACTTCTCCTTTTGCCTTATGTTTTACTTTTATTTTGTTGTCCTACTGCCCTAATTAGAAGTAGAGTGGAATGCTCAACGGAAGTGCTGAATGCTCTCAGCTTTTCATCACGAAGTATGATGGTAGGTACAGATATCTCTTGAAATACTTCTCATCATTTTGAGGAAGTCTGACTCTGTCAAATGCTTCTTCTACATCTATTTATATGACATATGGTTATTTTAATTTGATATGAATTACACTGACTTTTAATGTCCTATGATAAATTCTAGTTAGTCATGACATACTATCATTTTGATAGTATGTATATATACATATTTGTATATATACATATATATATACATTTATGTATATATACATATTTGTGTTGATACACATGGATAGACTTTTATTGAGAAGTGTTGAAGTGTGAACAATATCTGCATCTTTCTCAAGAAAGATCTTTTTCTGGTTTTGGTAAGGCTCCTTAGGATTTATAGAATGAATTGGAATGTTTTAAATTCCATCCAGTTTTTTAGGAAAGTTTCCATAGAATTGGTATTAAATAGTAAGTAGATCCAGGAGATTTGTTTTCTCTTTTTGTTGACTTTAAGTCTACTTCTATCAAGAATGGGATGGTGAATATCCATAACTGTTATTTATCTATTCTTCCTTTACTTCATGTATTTTGAAGCTGAGCTACTAAATTGGTAACATTTAGAATTTTTAAATCCTCTTTATTAAGTGACATCTTTATTATAATGAAATTACTTTCTTGATGCTTGATATTCTTGGCTCTGAAGTCTGTTTTATCTGATATTAATGTGGCCAGCTTTCTTTTCATTAGCATTGGTCAGTTCTTCTTTCAATATTCTAAATTTTAACCTTACTTGTGACTTTATTCAAAATAGATTACTTATAGGAGAATATAAATGGATTAATTTATATTACATAACAATATTTTTAATTGGAGTCTTGAGGCTATTTAATGTTTAAGGTCATTTACATTGATATGGTTAGGTTTAAAATGGTCAAATTCTATTTGATTTTGAGTTTTCCATTTAATATTCATTCTATTTTCTTTTGCTGCTTTCAGTTAGTTTCTGTTAGCACATTTTTGGCTTATTAGCTATAGTTCTGCACTTAGTGGTTTCTTTAAAATGTAGCACACGCATCATTAACTTCAGGTAATACTACATTGCTCAACAAACACTGTAAGAGCCCCTCGCTCTTGTGCTATTTTTAAAGTTTATTTTTCACCACTTCTTTTATGAATCCCACAGAACACTGTATTTTTCATTTCAAAAGCCAATTTCTTCTTAATGAGATACAGAGCAAAACATATATTTACCCAGTCATCTTTTTGATGCTCTTCATTCTTTTATATATACATATTTATATCTGATAATATTTAGTCTGAAGGACTGTCTTAGTTACTTTTTACTCATCGCTGAGACAAAATACCTGATGCCCAAAGTTGGGAAAGGAAAGGTTTATTTCTTACAGTTTTTGGAGGTTTCAGTCCATACTCAGTTGACTCCAGGGCAGGGTGGCATGGCGGGGCCGAGGTTCATGGCAGCTGTAAATAGCAAGGCGGAAACCAGCAAGAGAGAGAGAGAGAGACGCGCCTTCTGCCTGCCATTACATCACATCCTGGCTCCACCCCTAGGCCAGTGTAGCACTCACACCCCCAATCCAAGCACTAGACAATGAACCAATCACAAATGCATAATGCAAAGGCATGAGGCCTGGGGGACACTGACATAAACCATGACAAGGACCATCTTTAAAATTTCTTACAGAGCACACAGCTTATAAAACTTTTTATCCTTTATGTTTGAAAATGGCTTTGTCTTGCCTTCATCTCTGAAAAACGTTCTCTTTTATTTTCCATACTCTGAATACGATGCTGCTCAGTGTTTTCACCTGCAGTGCTCCCAGCCAGAAGCTTTTTGGCACTTTTCTTCTTCTGTACTTATCCTTATGAGGATGTTCCAAAGATTTTCTCCATATCTGTGCTTTTGGCAATTTTTATTGATGTCTTTTTATGTAACTCTTACTGTTTCTTTTGTTTGTGGTTCACTGGTCTTCTTGGTTTTGTTAGCTTACAGTAGCCATCAAATTTGGAAATTTCCTATTAATTCATCAAATACATCTTTTCTCTGCCACCCACTGCTTGTGATAACTCAAATTATATGTATTTAATATGCTGGAAGTTATCACAAATCCAAATGATGTAAACACTTTTTTCTCTGTGGCTTATTTTTAATATTTTTTATTGCTGTCTTCAAGTTTACTAAAATTTGCTCCTAAGTATCTAATTCATTATTCATCTCATCCAGAGAATTTTCACCTCAGACACTGTAGTTTTCTAATTTACATGTTCAACTTGGTCTCCATATCTCTAATACTTTCAATCTTTTCTCTAACTTTTGAAACATAAGCAATAACCTTCTATCAGTTAGTTTGGTCTACTAGTCTGTTAATATCTGTATCACTTTTGGATAGATTTATTTTTAAAATTATTATTGTATCTTTCTCCATTTTTATAGGAATCATTGATTATTATTCATTGATTACATGCTAAGCACTGTGCGTTTTACCTTACTGGGTACTTGGAATTTTTGTACTCTTAGGAATTAGGAATAATCTTAATCTTTCCTCTTGGATGACTGATACTTTTGATTACTGCCTTCAAAATTTATCAACCAGGACAAGAACAGCATTTTTATTATATAGGCAATATTTTTCTGAGTATCCAAACTAAGGTCCTATAAAATTATGTGATTCTTCATTTTGGCTTGAGAAAGAAAGTTTTTCCAATCTTGTGTGCGTTTGGAATACTGCTGCTTCTAAACGTTTTTTGTAATTTCTTTTCTAGCTCACAAGCAAGTGCTGATTGGAATGCCATGAAGACTTTGGAAGCAACCCTCTGTATGTACGTGGCTCCTGGTGTACGACTGCAGAATCCCCAGTATCCCGTCTGTCCTAAGAACTCCAATCATCAGCCATCATGGCCTCGCTGCACTCTCGGTTTTGTCTCCTTGATGTAGGGAATCAGCCAGGCTGCACCTAGATTCCTTCCCACTGTAGTACAGACTGCAAAACTCAAACAGGAAACTGAGGGGATCAAACAGTTCACACTGTTTGCTTCCTTTCTCTTGAGGATCTGTTTTGTTGCTTGGTAGTCAATATTTTTTAAATTGTTGTTTCATATGTTTTGCTGTTTCCTTGTCTTTTCACAAATGAGAGTTAATCTGATTTCTGTTCATCCATTTTGGCTAGCAATGGAAGTATCAATTTAAGTGTTATGAATCTGAATAAGTATTTTAAACTACATATTAAAAGAAATTCTGCATTATGAATTCAGAAGTGTAATCTGAAATTTACATGCCAAAAAAATTTGCCTCTGCCAGGTAACTTATTATCTGGCCAGATAACAAAATAATTCAAAACCAGTAAGCTACCCCTTCATTGAATGAGCATCATGAACAGAGAATATATTAATTCTGCAACACTGTGCTTCACTTTGGGTTCTGAATACCTTGTGTTCAAAATTGCTTTCTTCATTTATGAGCTAAAGTTGAGCAAATTACTTTATTTCTTTGTATCCCACTTTTCATATTTATAACATGATACTTAAAAAATGCTATCTTTGAGATTCTTTAAAAATTAATTCCTCTAAAGACTTTGGCATAGTAAATATCCAGTCATTTTTTTTCACCATTACGTAATTTTCCATTTCACAATTATGCCATAATCTAATTTATGTGCATATAAGTCACAGTATCAGCGAATACACTGTACAAACTTACATCTGCTGCTGACAAAATCAAGTCCTCCTGAGTGTGCCCTCTGCTTTCCATCTTTTCAGCCTCCCTTCTGTCCTGTCACTGAATTACTCTCTGCTTTCAAGTCCAGAAGTTATTCATAGCACCTCTTCTGAAGGGCAGCTCTTGACTCTGGAATTCCAGGCTTTGTATACTAAGAACCAAGTCTATTTTCCAGCCTCATCTTCTACTCTTTCAACTAACCGTATGGAAGACATACACCAGTTAAATAATTCTCTAGGAACATGCAAGAACCTTTTCTACTGCTACACTTTTTTTTCATCTTATTTCAGATCATTAGAATCGTGCGTAGGAAGGCGCATATATGGTGTGGCTTTCTCGAAGTTTTAGTTTGGAATACAAGAAGCACAATAAATATGTTACAATATGAAATACTTAGGATTATACCTGTGTATAAGGAAGAGGCAGACTAAGACATTTTAAAGAGGTTGGTTAGGTAAGAATTAATGATAGAAACCCTTAGTGCTCAAGGTAAAAACATGTCAAAAAATACAAGAAGGCTGTAATTCAACTGTGTAACAAGCAAGAAACTGATATATATATATCCAATCAATCTGCTTTGTTAGCAAAAACCTCACAGAAGTTAAACCAGAAATGGACATTGTTTAAAACTCACAAAACCTAAACCAGAAGTCCTAGTGATTCTGAAATAACTTCTTCATCACCAATCAAGGCAATCTGTCTAAAAGGGCTATCTTGTCTTGGTTTTTTTTTCATTATAAGCTTAACCCTTATTAAGCACTTATTCTCTACCAATGTCTATGCATATCATTTCTCATTTAATTCTCAATCTGAGGAATTCAGGAATATGACCGCCACTGAAAATATCCTATTTATTCCATCCTTCCAAGTTATAACAGCATTAATTTTTACTTGTGTGACTTATTTCACAAACATATTTTATCCTATTGAAGATTTCATTTTTATTTACCCCATCCTTTTCGGTACCTGGGCAGTTCTGTTAAAAAGATTTAGTATCTTTGAATATCATGTATTCTGTGCCAGGCATTATAGTATTGTCATTTAAATTTCCATGACAATAAAGGCTGGGATACTAGACAAATACTATCTGCGTAGAAACAGGACTCAGAGAGAGCAATCATGTTTCCAGTGTCACACATGTCTTAATATTAGCCTTGGATTGTGACTATACCCCATGTTCCTAAAACAAAACACAATTAGTGGATGCTTACCATGAGGAGAGGCACATTTATGTGTAAGCACATTATTGCGTTTAATCCCTGAAAATGGGTGTTATTTAGGAATTTATAATGTTGGGAGTTCCTGAAATCCATGACATATTGTATATAATTTGTACCCACAAAAATTGATTTAACTACTTTCAACAATATTTCACTATACATTATTTAATGTATTTACCTAGTTTCCAACCATTTAACCTCTAATGTTTTATGACTTGATGCTTAAATAGGAAAACTGGAAAACATTTGGGGACTTACACAAACACGCTATATTTGAATATTTTCATTTTATATGGCAGGTTTTTTGATTTGAGTGAATAAAACAAAAACAAAGATACACACAAAGAATAAATGAACATACTCAGTGCTTAAGTTCACAGGAAAATAAAAAAGTACAATGAGCTGTCAAAATACTTGATCTTGATTTGCAGATCCAGAAAGGTGTAAGCCTCAGACAGAGAAGGGGAAGCCTAGCTTCTCCCAGATGCATCAAGTGCATTAATTTTTTTCCTGAAGTAAGCTTTTCCTTTATACACAAACACTCTCACTCCTTGATGAGCAAGGCATTTCCCCTTCTCTTGTTCTGTGTTCTCTTCTTCCCTTTTCCTTCAACTTCTCACTGCTTGACTTTCTTCCCTCTTTCCTTTCCCTTGTCTTCTTAATGGCATTCAAGATAAGGATGTCATCTGAGCTAGTGCCAAAAAGTTAAGTTCCCACAGATCTTCTGGTATTTTTAAGATGCCCATTTAAGGCTAAGTTTAGCTTAGAGAGTGCAAGGTTATAAAGTATTCTCAACAGCCTCACGAGAAGTGTGTGTGTGTGTGTGTGTGTGTGTACGTGCACTTGGTGCACGCGAGTTTGGCATTTGCAGTCTGTAATCTCTTCGTTCCTTACTGTTTTCATTTTACTAAATCTTCAAAGTGCAAGGAAAGAAGACACATTTTATTTCTATAAGATTATTGGCTTAGTGACTCCAGTAATTGGTAATTAATTATAGAGTTCAAATAATGTTAGCCTAAGAATCAGTCATAATACACCTTACAGTGTCAATACAGGAATTAGTCTGTCATTGTATTTCCAACTTTAAATGAGCAATATTTTTTTCACTGTACTTTTTTCTGACTGTCAGAAGATGGTCTAATTTACCACTTGTCAGAAAGCAAATCTCAGCTTCCTATTTGTTCTTATTCACATTATGGGATTTACTGCATCTTCTATAAAGCAGATGACTAGAGCTGGCCTTTTGACAATTTGCTTCTCATTAACAGGAAGTATAGAATGTTTTAAATACTCAAGTTATAATAATAAATACTTAAACACTGAATGAACAAATATTCAACATCTATAAATAAAATTTGTTTATTCTCCTGTATACTTTAATATACAATTATAAGGACAAAAAGAAATAAAATATAAAAGCATTACAAAAAAACTACAGATATTAATAAGATTTGGGAATGGGAAAGGAACTTCTAAACATAACACCAAAGTGTTCAAAAATCATTTAGAATGTCTTTCTAGAAAGAAAAGAATAGACCATATTACATTTTCTAAATTTTCATATAACCAATGACTTGGCAATTACATGTGCAGGATATATTCTAAGAATATAATCCAGGACCCAGACTTAGCTACAGAGATTTTAATCACACATAACTAAACTACAGGGAAAAAAAACACAAAAAAGAAAATCTGGAAGTAACCTTAAATGTCAAATAATAAGAAATATAATTAGTGCAGACAGCTATGTCATGGTAACTAAATTAAGGCCCTGAGTAAGATTGCTCACTCTCCTACTTCCCTTTTCTACCCTCCGTGCCGCTCATTTCACCTGGGCTAAGACTCTTCATCCACGAGGCTGATGGGGAATCTTTCTAAACACAGCGGTGTTTGGAAGAATAAAGTGTCCTGCTCTCTCATTGTTACAATGTGCAGTTCACCCACTACAATCTACGACAGACTGAACCACACTAAAAGAATGAAGATTTAGTCCATGGTTCAGAAGAGTGCCATCTAAGGAGAACAGGAAAATAGAGTTCTTTGTGAACACTCTTATGTACAGTAGAATAAAGAAACTCAGAGTATATTTTCCAAATGTTAATAATAATTAAGTCTGAGTGGTGAAATTATGCATAATTGGATCTTCTTCTGTTTTCTAAATAGTTTATAATAAGCATGTGTTACTTTTACATAATAAAATTACATTGAGTTTCATTTCTTTAGTTAAAAACTACTGTTTACACATTTCTTGAAAGTGTTAAATTCACTGTATACTGAAGTCTGCATAATACCGACTTGTTCTCTTCATCATAATTCTCTGTATTCCTGGTCACATAATTAATTTGTTATGTCACTAGAATGTCCCTAGGCTATGCAATCCAAATTTACTCTGTATACTTTATATTAAGTTTGAAGTTGATGGGTTAAATATTGAGTAACCACAAGTTTATTGGCTATTTCTGAACAAATTTGGGTCTGGTCTATATAGTTATCAGAATTTAGGAAAACCTCAATTTGCCAATCCCTATTCCTGTTCTTGGAGAATCTGAGTGTAGTCAAGTAAGTCAGCAGCTGTCAGTTTTTACATCCTGAAATGTGGGTTGACAAACAAAAATGTATACAATAATTTATCCCCAAGTGCCAGGTGTGGTAATGCATACTCATAATCCCACCCCTTGGGAGGCTGAGGCAGGAAGATCACTGCAAGTTTGAGGTCAGTCTGGGCTACAAAGTGAGTCCAAGGCCAGACTGAACTGTCCCGAAAAGACAAAAATAAATAAATAAATTTATGTCAAGAGGTAGACTGTGCTTGTTTATGTTCACAGAAGTTGTCATCACATTTCTACTGAATTAGACAACAGAGAATGTGCTGTGTCACCCTTAGATGCCCAGACTCGCACCGTGGAATAATGATGCAGAGTTTCAGTGATTAAGGCTCTCACAATAAACTGCTGCACAACTGGGTGAGTCAGCACCCTACACTGAGAGGTCTCAGGAGAGACCCCGAAATCCCCTCTGTGTGCATTTAGGCACTGAATTCACCCAACCCTCTCTGCAGCTGAATTTTCAATAAATAATCAATCCTTATACTGTCCTTTGAAGCGCAGGCTACAAATAGATTTTATAAACTCTAACATTTGCAACTGGATCTCACAATTATTTTCACCGCAGATGCAGATTAAGAAAGGAATTTTTCTTGAAGCCACCAGTAAATTTAAAATGTAATTGTCTAGTCCTCTTTTTCTAAGGTACTCATCACTGGAAGACATACAAAAGAAATGTCACTAGGTAGTCAGGTTATTTGAAATTTTATAGAATTTATATAATACTTTTCTAAGGAAGACATATACATAAAAATTTGTAGCATAATTTATATGTTAACTAGGAGGGCCAAGATATATTTCTAACAGATGTTCTTTATAAAAGCACCAAGGAAAACTGAATTATGAAGTAAGAATCCAACCACCATCTAACTCAAAAAAAGCTGAAAGAGGAACTCTGGGCGGGTCATACTGGTGGCCAAGCAGCCATTTGATTTTATCTAGAAATCTCTTAGGTAAGCTCCTTACTACCACCCCCTTCTCCAAGTACCTGCTGACGCATAATAAGATATACCTGAAGTATCAGGGGGAAATTAAATCTTGTTTACATAATTCTGATTCTACTTCTGTTTATTCTCCAATCTGTTTGGAGAAAGAAGTGAGAGCTAAATACCTTCATGGGCTTTTGACATAGCTGATCTGTCTGCATTTCACAACCGGCATGTGGCCATGAGAGCTTTTTATTTATTTTTTTTTTTTTGATGCTAAACATAAAAGGTCATTGTGCATATCAGCAACAGTGAGAAGAGAACTCCAAAGAGTTTCAGCTTACCCAGATCCAAGACTCAAGTTAAATACCGTAATCACACCAGTCATTAGTTACCACGCAGTCTCTGTCTCCAGTCCGGAAACCAGTCTGCCAGAACCCAGATAAAGCGGCCGCGCTTTATCATACAACTTATCCCAAGAGGCCAGCTTAGAGGAAAATTATATGCAATTTCACTTGAAGCAGGGGAAGTACCCCTAATTTTACAAAGCTCTTTTTTTCTTAGATAATAGAGAGCAAGTGTTTTGAAATTCAGTAATTAAAAAAAGCATGAACTTTAAATGTTAACATGATACAAGAGTATATTCAGTAAACTCCACATTAGTTATTCCTTCTGTATTCATGCAGATATAACATTTATTAAGAAAAGTTAAGAACTCTATTTTGGTAGAATTATCTATTACCCATTTCAAAAACTCAAAAAATTCATCTCTTAAAAGTGTTAAAGTTCATGGTTGTGATGTGAGTAGAAATTATTAACTACCTCTTTGGAAGAAATAAACTTTTAGAACTTTCAGTAATTAAAAGATTTACAAAACAAACCCATGATCTAAAAAATAGCCTTAAATTTGATTCATTCAAAAATTAATTTTATAATTTTCTTCTGAAAACATGCTACCATACATGTAAAATGCACGTAAGTCTTTACTGAATTCCCATAAATTTAGTACAGACTAACAAACCTAATGAATGAATAACTGCTTGATAATGATGTAATGCCTGAAAACCTCTGAGTTGAAACTACATACCCATTTGTCAATGAGGAACTGAATTGGAAATCTGTTTCAGGATAAAAGAGCAGCAAAGTTTATAAGATTTCCAGAAAAACAGAATATCATCGTCTCTACCAGTTATGATTATGTTTGAAAATTTAAATTTAACTACTCTTCGTTTTATGGTATTTAAATAAACTTAACATCATCTAGGAAATTTGTGTTATTCCACTCTGAATGATTTATCTTTTTGTGCTAACATTTCACAATTAATTTTTCTGCCTCAAATAGAACCATCTGGTCAGGACTTTAAAATTCTTCTAAGCAAAACTATAAACGCTGTCATTTGTGGAATGTGCTTAAGTCCTAAAAGTCTCGATTACATTAAGAATAATATAAATCTTGATGTATACACATACAAGAATATGTTAAAAGACTGTATGTATCTTACTTTTCAAACTTCAGCAATTAATTGCTATTTCTCAATTACTTCCAAAGATTTAACCTCTTAAATGTCAAGATTTTGTCAGAGTAATAAGCATAACTTCTTAAATATAAGGTTCCAATGTAATTCAAGGCCTCTGTACATTTATGCAAGCTATCACCACTATTTACCTGTAATAATTTCATTGATCTAACTCCAGTATACTCTAGTTTTACAATAAAGTGCTATAGAATTCTAGATTCTGTGACAAGCTGTGGGAAAATATATTTGAAGATAAGTGTAATAATGAATACTTACATAATATCACTTTTAATTTAAAGTTTTTACTCTATGGTTTCGTGCTAACAGCTATTACGCTATAAAGTATAGTTTCTTTGATACGCCAATGGAACATTTTTGGGGACATAATTCTTAAGTCATACAGCAGATCATGGCTTCAAACTTCTCAGCAGCCTGCAGGTCAGGAGTTTAAACACCACTGAATTCATGGTAAGCTGGTTTCACAAAACTGGCTTGACTGACTTTACATAGATAAAATGACCAATGTTGGCTACAGCATCCATTCCTCCAACCCTTCTGTTCTGGTCAAAGGAAGCTCCTGTGCACAGATATCCAACCCTTTTTTCCCTGCAGCTCTGCAGAAGGTTATATCAGCATCTGTCGTAAGGACTGGCTCTGATAAGTCTACGTCAAATGTGTAACATTAACTCTTGCAAGTGTCTCTGGTTAGAGGAAAGCCTTTCTATCTACAGATGGGAGCAAGTAGCATGCTCTCTCAGTAATTGCTGAAAGCCATTTTAAAACCACAAAACTCCAGGGTTGGGAAAAACTGAAACAGAGGAGAGGAAAACCAAGAGAAATAAAGTAACAGAGCCTTGATCATATTCCACCTTTTTTATCACACAATGTTACACTTTTCCTTATTGTGCAGGGTAATTTGTATCAGATTTGGGGAGTTTTGCAGTCAAGCACAAGCAACACTTTTTTTTTTTTAAAACAGAAGTAATAATCCCAACAATGACTCCAATATGAATTAATCATACTCTTAGAATTTGTGGTCAGGCACTTCTGATCACCTTAGATGTACAGTTCCTGAGCTGGCTTCTTCAACAGAGGTCATTTTCGTGTAAAAACCTGAGGTGCGCTTGCTACTATTATTATGTTCCACAAACTTACCACTCAAGTGACAAATATGATCAAAGATCAGTGAAAATATGCTTTCATTTGATTTACACACACTTCAATTTTAAAAAGGCTTCTTCCAAATAAGTCTCTCATTTTTCTTGTCTTACCTCTTTCGCACTGCGGACCAGTGAAGCCATAGACACAGGCACAGCGGTTGGGTCCGATACAACGCCCACCATTCTGGCATCCATTTTCACAGACAGCTGCACACAAAGCACAGAGAAACAGCTCATCACATGATAAACTTCCAAGCACAAAAGCGTTTCGTGGTGGTGCTGCCACTGAGAGATCTTACATTAAATACATCTCTAAAACACAAGTCACAACTGTCTTCATGCATTTCAGTCAGTACACTTCATGGTGTATTAAGATAAAGCCTGCACCCACAATTCATGGCAGTCACACTGCTGAGCAAACACTGGGTAAAGAGTTATTTTGTTTGTCAAATCATCTGCACCAGGACTGGATCGTTCTCATCACAGGATTAAGGGTCACTCAAATCTCTACTTTTTTTTATATATATGAATATGTTTGCAATACATAATAGTTATATTAGTTTGAAGAAACTGGTACATGTATGTAATGTATCTTGATTATTTTCAGTCCTTTCCATCTCTTCACCTAACCCCTCCTCCACCTTTTCCCCATCTCCAAAAAGTGTCTTTTCTTCTAACTCTATTTCTGTTCTACTGACTTTATCTTCTCATAGGCAGGAAATGAGTAAAGTGTGAGAAGCAGAAGGATAAAGGAGGCAGGCTGTCTTTAGCAGGGAAGGAAAAAGGATTGGGTAAATGTTATACAGAAAAACAGGAAAAAAGCAAAAATCACAAAAATAAGCCAGCGAGCGCAAAAACCTAAAGCAGAAAAGTCAAAACTAACATGAAAAGTGGGCAAAAATACCATCATCTTTAGTTATAAAATGTCAAGAGAAGTAATCAATGTGTAAAGACTACACGCATATCACAGAAGAAAGGACAGAAAAAAAAACTGTGTCTGCATCAGTTTTTTAGAATTTATTTCTTCACATAAAATAAGCCCACAGTTAAAATTATTTCAAGTACAGTGGTCCCTTGGTATCTATGGGGGACTGAATCCAGAACTCCTGTGGATACCAAAATTCCATAGATGTCCAAGATCTTACATGAAATGTCATAGAATTTGCATAAACTCTACACAGTTCTTCCATACTACTTTAAATCATCTATTGCTTATGACATAATATAGTGTGCATTCTACTGCACTGCTCAATGAACACTGATAAGGAAAAAGAAGACCAGCCCTGCTCAGTACAAGCACAATTCTTTTTAAAAAATGTTTTTAATCTGTGGTTTGTTTAAATCCACAGATCTATAACCTGGGGTTATGAAGGGCCAACTGCAATCATGACAGATTTCACAGAACAACACTCTCTCAAAGAAAGCCAAAGAGGCAGAACCAAATCCACTATCCCTTCTTGCCCACTACACCACCCTGCAGTGTTAACTCATCCCAGCAGTAGGCATCGGGCAAGTGTCCCGAAGATCAGAGCCCAGCATCCCTGAAGGGTGAGTACTCCTGCCACCATACCATGACTGCTGAATTACCAATCCTTCAAGAGAAAGTGCTAGCACTAAGAGCTCGTCTCCCGACCCACGCACCCTGCTGAAATGAAACACTGCCTTCACAAATGAAGAATGGGCATATGTGTTAAGATCTGTGCCCCCAAATAGAGCATAAGGACCTAAAATTTTCATATTAAAGGAAATTGAAGGGAAAGAAACATTTATGTACACTTTAAGGGAAGCACACCTTAAATACAAAAGCTCAGTAAGAAGGCTGATGTCTAAACAATGGGACAGCACCACCACTTTTTCTTTTAAATCAGGGCTGTTGAACTGGATTTCCTATCATCATCCCGACAGCATGGAGTATTTTTTGTTCCGGTGACAACAGCAGCACCCAGATACAGCGGGAAATAAAGATACCCTCCATCCTAAATCACTGCTGGAACTTAACAATTCTAACTGCTCAACGGATACACTTTAACTAATTAAATACAATTAATGAAGAATTTTATTTAAAGGCTATCAAGTTGGGACACATGTAAATGGCAGTGGCTTTCCCAGACATGTTCTTTCATCACTGTACTGGCCTTTTAAAAAGACACAGATGTGGAAAAGCAGTCATCTGCCACCGTCTGGGATACTGCCGTGGGTAAGTAGGAGAAAGGCTGGCTTCTCTCAGGGTTTTCCGAAACACAGCTCCCGAAGCCCAAAGACGACAGGGCTGGATGAATCCTGGTCTTCTCCCAGAAAGAGGTGATCCATTACAAGTGAAAGCGAATCCAATCTGTCTAGACTCCATGCTTCCCTCCTCAATAAATTCATCTGGAGAGTTGGAAAATAGTTACTGCTATAAAAATATTCAAGTTGAGGAGGCAGTGGCACATGCTGCTCGGCAGGCTGAGTCAGGATGACTGCCAAGTTCCAAGCCAGCCTGGACAAGTCAGGGAGATCCTGCCTCAAAAAAAAAAAAAAAAAAATCTGGGGTTGCTCCTGGGATCAATTCTCAGTATCAAACAACAAAATAGGTTAAATAAATTTGCCATCAGTCAATATTTTTAAAATTCTCATTTTTAATTTCTAACACACTAAATATTAATAGAAGTCCTGTGAGCAGAAAGATCAAGACTCATATAGCCACTCACTTAGACTCTTGTTACTCATGAGGGGAGGGAGCTCTCCCAGAACAGAACCAGCATTTCTGTGCCTCTGCACCCCCATCACTATTCTATATAATGCAGGAACTCAACCAAATTTTGCAGCACTTTTTCCATTGGCAGAGGGGTGGATGGATGGATGGATGATGGCAGAGAGATGGATTTCCAGTCACCTAACCAACATCTTTCTGGGTCTCAGCTTCCTAACTGTGAAACAGAGTTAATCACCCCTACCCCAGTCATGTGAGGGTAAATAAAATGATGGATAAAGCAAAAGGTTACATATCATAGGCTTTTTACAGTCTTCACTCCTTTTATTTTTAAACCACAAATTACTTGTAGGGGAAAGGGAGACCAGTTCTCTAGGATCCCAAGGTTACACGGAAGAGCAACAGCAAAAGAAGAGGAGCAGGAAATACTGACAGGAGTATAAACAAAAGACAGCGGAGATGAATTTCCATTTTCTGAATGAGTCATGGTGAAAGATGCTTTAGAAACTATTTTTGTTAACAAAGCATAATGGAAAGAGTAATATATATTTCAATTAGAGTTGGCAAGACACTTGAATATGCCTAAATTTCCACCACCGAAGGATTGCTGGCCACTCAGGAAGATCAAAATGTTTACATCTTGGCCAAAAAAAAAAAGAAAGGAAAGTTCACCTAGTTACCTGGCTCAGAGATAAAGTGAAAGGCAGGGAAGAAGATGACATTCTGCAGATGGAAATATGAAGTAAGAGCTGGTTTCACAGCTGCCATTGCTATCTGGGGTGAGGGGGGAAATGGACTGCTTTACACTGGTTGCTTTCTTTAGCATTAGGACAAAATATCTGACACCCACAATTTCAAGGAGGAGACGCTTATTTCGGCTCATAGTTTTTAGATTTCTAGTCTATGGCAGGCTGGTTCCAAGGCAGAAACAGCATGGTACAAGGGCCTGAGAAGGAGCAAAACTGCTCAAGTGAGCCAGGAAGCAGAGAACGGAGGAACTAGCGAGGGAGAAACCCTCTTCCAGCTCATCTCCCAATCAGGCTCCCTCTCCCACTGAGTACCATGTCCCCGTGACCCAACCACCTTGCAAAAGCCCCATGACTTGAGCGCAGGAAACTTCTGAGGGACACCCCGGATCTAAATTATAATAATATAATGAAAAATGCATTTTTATTAGACATTCTCCTGTACTGCCCTTTAGAGCAGTTTGTTTATCTAACAAAACATATCAGATAAAAATAACACTCTAACCCAGATGCAAATGTTAAGAGAAGAAAGAAGCCTACTGCATCAGCACAGGGCAGCATCAATCTTACCACTGGTGTTGCCTTCCTTTCCTTTCAGGGTTCCACACTCTCCCCATTTTCCTCCTGTCCTGTCGTCTACCGTTTTTCACTCCTCAGCTGGCTGGCTTCCTCTTCTCCTTCCCAAATGTTGGGCGCAGTCAGGACTCTGGCCTCGAACCTCTTCACTCCTCACTCTAGAGTTTTCTAGTGGTCCTCATCTAGGTCTGTGATTAAACCTTATCTGTAGAAACTGCAGTGTATGTGCTTCCAAAGCTATTTCTCTGACATCTAAGCCATTACTCTTCTGCTATTTCCACTTGGGAATCTAACAGAGTTCTCCAACAAACACATGCAAAACTAGGCCGTCTTCAGCCCACCAATGCCTACCCAACTCATTCCTCACTCAGTTCGTCCCGTTTTACCAGGTGACCGAGAACACTCAGGGAGACGCCACCGAAATCCCCTAGCTATCACGTTTCACCCTTTATTCACACAAGGTCTTTCCAAAACACAAGCTAGACACACCCGCGACCGGACCCCATCTTCAGGAGCACAGCTGCACTGCCTGCTACTCCCCACCATGCAGGCAGCCTGCCAACTGGCCCTTTTGGCTCTCCCTTGTCCACCCCACAATCCAGCAGCCCAAGTGACTTTTCAAACAATGTCAATGAGATCATATCAAGTGAGCACTCAAAACGCTCCCAAGTCTTCTATCATATTTAAGATATAGACAGAATTTCTTTCCTGATCTGTAAAGCCCATACCTCCTTCTCCAAACTCACCTCTCACCTCATGCCTTTTCCCTTTATTCCAACCACAGAGATTTTTCCTATGGTGTCCAAAACATGTACGATCTGTTTTCTGCCTTAGGTCCTTTGAATTTGTTTTTCCCTCTGCCTAGAAAATATCACCCATGGAACTAAGAGCACAGCGTTGCAAATGTCACCTTCCCTAAGACGCCTGATATAAAACAACAGAGAACTGCTAAGCCTTCATCGGACTCTTTTCTGTGTAACGTGCTTTCGTTTTTACCCTAGACCTTCTCATTACCTCCATTTGCATTGGTTGTTTACCTTTTCCCTCACTCACAAATTACTGTGTCTTCCCATTCAGAATGTAAACTCTGCAGTCAGAGCAGTAACTCAACAGCATTGAATAAAATGAAAGACTATTTTCTAAAGGATGATGCTGCCTACATTCTGAGCAAGCAGCTAAGCAGTTTTAATTTCTAAATCTCAGTTTTAGCAAACGTCGTATTTCCAAGGGTTTTCTGGATCTCAGAGCTGGAAACTGTCATTTCCTTCTTCAGTCTCGATTCTCTTATACTTGCTATATAAGACGACTTAAACAGTGTCTTCCTTAAATCATTTATTGGCCTACCATTTAGTAGTTATCACACAGTCACCTGATTTGCTAATAAACTTTGTTAGCTACATATTTTGCTTGCATCATCTATCCCACTGACCCTGAAACACAGATTAGAGAAGGAAGGCTTCATCTCGTGAGGCTCCAGAGAAAAACACTCAGGTACGTGCAGGCTTCATATTCACCTGGATAGAGTGCGGCAGCATTGATCCTGCGTCACACAGAGGCAGAAAAACATGAAAGCACCCTTCCAGAAGGGAAGGACCTTCCATTCCCTGGCTGTCTATTTCTGTATGAGCAGCAGGGAAGGGACACACCTACCAGAGCTTCTTCTGCACAGCCTTCAGGAAAACACATACATATCTGCAGACACCCCAGACAGCTGCAGCAACTGAACCCAGGCAAGCTTCAGGACAGACTTGGGGACTGTGAGAAAGGTCAGCTGAGACAAAGCTCTGCTCCTTATGATTCTGCAGTGATCATCATTTTCTCCCCAACAAAGCAAAAGGCTGAATTTCAGCAAGGATAACCCTGTCTCCTCTCTGGTTACTGAACTCTAAAACAGTTATAATTGTGTCTCCTAATACTCTTAGAAGGCACAGAACGGTATAAAACTGCGTCCTTTTTATCATTATAGACTGTGTTCATCAGAGTTTTGCTTTGTTTCAGCTATAAAATACTCAAATACATAGAAAGAATATGAAGAAAAAGTATCAGTCATAAAAAAAAAAACCTTTTGCTATAATTTGCTGTCTTGCTGTTCCCTAGTTCTTTCTGTTCTCTTGCTCAGACCCTGGACTAGGGATGTTTCTATCCAGAACACTGATTCTTGCTAGGAAAAGAGCCTCAGTTCACTGTATCCTCCTATACCTTAACACTCCATGTCCCCCGCTTCAGTCAGTCTCACATTACCCTGTAGCTTTTGTCACACCAGAGAACCACCCCAACAAGGGCTCTGCAAACTGCAGTACAAAGGTCAGATCTGGCTCTGATTTTGTACTGCTCATGCGCTAAGAGGAACTCTTCTGCTTTTGTTAGAAAATCACAATATTAATATTCCATGACCACTGAAAACTTAAAGTCAAGTTTCAGAGTTCCTAAAGCATCTCAGCAATGAAGTCTTGTTGAAACACACCCAAGTCCTTTCATTTATAGTTGTCTATGGTCACTGCTGTACCACAACAGCAGAGTGCAGTATTTGCAACAGAGAAAGCAAAGTCTAAAACATACTTTCTGCCCTTTATAGAAAAAGTCAACTACCACTAACCTTAGCAGACCTTCCTTTAAATTGATTCACCTAGTTTACTTAAAATTATTTGCAAATAAAACTTCATAACACTAATAAATGGAAAGCTATGACAATGCTAAGCAGACTGCAATCTAAAAAATAACTACAACCACCACATTCCACGCACTTCATAGAATAATCATACAGTTCAGCAAAATTTCTTTTCTGAGTATAGATCCAAAACAACTGAAAGCAGGAACTCAAACAGTTACCTGTAAATCCATGTTCATAGCATCATTATTCATAGTAGTTAAAGAGATCAAAGGAGCTCAAATGCCCATCAACAGATGAATGGAAAAAAAATGTGATACATACAATATTATTCAGCTTTTAATGTAAGGAAATTCTGGCAGATGCTCCCCCATGCATAAAACTTAAACACATTATACTAAGTTAAATAAGCCAGTCACAAAAGGACAAACACCAAATAATTTTATGAAGTACCGAAAGTAGTTAAATTTATGGAGATAGAAAGAATGATGGCTTCTGAACGTTGGGGTGAGAGGGAAGTGAGAGGTTATTGTTTAATTGGTACAGTTTGAGTTTTGCAACATGAAAAAAAAATTCTCAAGATAAATGGTGTCAACGGTTGTACAATAAATTTGGAGGTACTTAATGGCCCTGACTGTACACTTTAAGTAGTTAAAATAGTAAATTTCATGTTATGTATATTTTGCGATTCAGAAAAAGTTAAAATTGCAACAAAAATAAAATAATGTTAACTAAAAACAAGTTAGATATTCTTGTATAGCTAAGATGTTTTCTCTGTTGAAAACAGGAGTCAGCAGTTTGTAGGGAAGCCCTGAACATTACCATCACATCCAAATTCTGCATTTCATAAAGTGAAAATGAAGGGAAAAGGGCCAATGTTACTCCTTGTGAGTCAACTTTTTAAATGTTATATCCTTCTATACATCTGAAAATAAAATTATGTGAATTCTCATACAGGTCTTACAATTTGGGAAACACTAGCCCAAAGTATTTCTTGCTGATATATCACAATCCAGGAGCTATAATCCTTACATTCTTGTTAAAAAAAAGTTGTTTGAGATAGGGCCTTTCTCTGAATGCAGTCTGACCTTGAACTCATTCTGTAGCTCAGGTTGATCTCACACTCATGGTGCTCCTCCTGCCTCAGCCTCCTCAATGCTGGGACTATAGGCATGTAACTCTATGGCCAGCATAAAGTTCCCTCCTTCATACTGACATGTCATTTTTAAAAATCATTTCATTGGAACAAAGGATAATTTAGGAGATTTGCTCTCCTGGAGTTAATTTTTGAAATATCCAAAAATACACTGTGAGAGAAAGAGCAGGAGAGCTTTTCCCAAACTTCTTCATTTTCAGGAAGGTGTACGTATTTTACACAACTTGATTTAAAAAAAACATGGAAATACCTACGGTATGCATCAAATCTGATAAAGCACTAGTAGTAATCAACAACATTAACACTTCAAAGCACAAAAATTCTAAGGGAAATATTTTATAGGTTAAAAATTAGAAATCCACTTGTAAAGTATGTCTTACTACATACAACTATTTCTTCAAAGCACCATAGGCTTTCTATGACCTTAAATTGTAACTTAATATGAAATACCCACGAAATCAAGTTATTTTAACAAAGTCGATTCCGAGGCAAGGATTTCTTACGTTGTCCGCAGTAAGTTCCAATATAGCCCTTCTGGCACTGACAGTGGTCATCTGCACAGGTCCCACCATTCATGCATCGCACATTGCACTGCTGAACTGTGAAGAACAGCGATGAAAAAATACAAACATCAGTCACCAACGTTACAGCACCTATAAAATTATAAAGTACCTTCCGATTTGTAGATAAATATGGTCTACAGAAATAAATAGTATGACCCAATAATCCTTATCTGTCCTTAGGGCACACATGGACATACTTTGTAAGAGGTGCCATTTAGTTAAAATAAAATGCATCCTCAAAGGAAATCACTAGCAGGGGAAGTACTGTGCAGAGCATGGAATGAGGGGGGACTTGTATGCATTCAGGGTACAGGGCTGAGTGCCTGCAACCAGGATGGAGTTGGCTTTGGTCTTTATGGAACCTGCATTTCACTTGGGAGACACACAAAATAATACGACCGGTAGACAATACCACAGAGTAATTATAGACTGTGGAAAACTAAGAAAACTGGTGTGAAAGAGAATAGTCTAGAGTCAAGGAGAAACTCAGATACAGGAACCAGACAAGAACCCTCTGACTTGACACTTGCACTAAGTCTAGGAAGATGAAAATCAGCCAGGTGTGTAAAGTACCAGTGAGGAATTTCAGAGAGGGCAGAACCAGCAAGCAAAAGACCATCGGTTGGTAAACACTTTCCTCTGAAGAACTGAAGTTCTGTGTGGTGGGAAAAGGGGCAGATGAGGAAGCCATCTTGGAAAGCCAAGGGGACTCCTATGTAAATGAGTTCCCCCAAGGATAAAGAATTCTTAGGACTAAAGTAATATAATCAAAAACCCAAACAATACCTGGCACTTAGTAAAAACCCAGAAAGTTAATGCTATTTTTCACAAAGAATTACTTCAGTGGATCCTGGTTTTTCTACTGCATAGACACGCTCCTAGACAGAATTAAAGCCCTTTTCTTTCCAAAAACTATTATCCATTTGAGGCAACAAGCAGCCAAAGGTTAATACTCCAAAAATTACTATAGACCCACTTTGTAAGGAAAATAAAGGGTTTTATACTTTCTTTTTAAAGGACATTTAGCATTTACTCAAAAGCTTAAGGAACATGCAATACACAAAGCCACAGAAAAGAAACCTACTTGATTTTGCTCCACAAGTTGGTGATATTTGGCCACTGGAACAAGTACACATGTTAGGTCGGGAACAAAATCCATCTCCACAACTATTTCTACAAATTGCTGTAGAAAGCACAATAGGAAGGTGAGTAAATAAATGCATAATAAATTACAGTTCACACAATAAGAAAGCTGTATTTTAAAAACATAAAGCCAAAATATTAAAATATAAAATACGTGATATAATATGTCAACTTTAGCTATGTAATGAAATTACCTATTACAGATAGGCAAAAACATTTTACAAGTATCCTTATGACAATATCGAAACAAATGATACTATTTCAAATTGTGTGGTACTAAAATTTTAACTCCCCTATCAATATAAGTTGCTTTTTTCATTCAAGACTGAGAATTGAAATGTGGAATTCACCAAGAATTCAGCCTTGACCTAGGGAGCTGGAAGCATTAAGGAAACCCAGAGATCCCACACACCCTAACAAAAAATAGCCCACTGTGTAAAGGACCCTCACAGAAGAAAGAGAATGTGAAACTGGCTGAGCCAGAGACTCCAGTCTCTAATGACTTGGCCAAACCTCAGGGGTTCCATGCACATTCCTTCCCAGCTGGTATCTGACCTGCCCTATCATCAATCTTTGTTCCCCTCAATAATTCCTTCCGTCCTTCTCCAGCCTTTCTTCCCCCACAGTATCTTCACAAGGAACCTATCCTTACTACTCAAAAACCTACTGAGACATTTTGATGGGGAGAGAATCAAAGCCTCCTGCAGCCATGACCTCAATGAATACAAAGGTATGGGGGTCACCAGTCGCTGTAGGAGACTCCCTGACACAGCGCATACCAGACACTCACAACCTGATGCTGAGTGTAGTGAGGAAGTCTGTCCCAAATTTAGAGTCTGTTCATTGAGGAGCTGAAAGATTTATCTCTACACTCACAAGTGAATTCCGTCTAGGGACAAAGGTGGCATGCTGTAGTGCTCTATGCCTGAATACATGAAGGTGAGGGCCATCTCAGAATGCCCTGACATCAGCTGTAAATATTTATGCTAATGTGCATATCTATCTTCTGCCAGGGAGGGATTTTACAACTTCCAAAGAGATTTAAGATCCCTCCAACGATATAAGGCACATGTAACTATAGAAGCAAATGAACTCGGTAATTGTTTTATTTCTCCAAACTGCCTTTTTACATCCATATAATACAGCCAGTATCTGTATCGGGCCTGCTTATAAATGGAACAGTATCAACTATGCTGTGCGGATAAAATTTGAAGCAAGAATATGGCTCCCCCAGAGAGTTGGTTAATATGTCTTAAAATATACTATAGTTTCTGATCACCAATAACTGTCCAACAGCAAATGGTCATTAAAATACTGTTTTATTTCAAAGAACTCTCTTCCCCGTCAGGTTTGTAGTCTAGCTTGGGTGAAATACAGTATTCCATCCAGATCTTAAACCCAATGAGGTGTAAGGGAGTGAATTACCTGTCAGGACTGCAGGTATGTGCAGTGTATTTTTAACCCCAAGAGAAACAGGAATACTTTGGTCCTTTCTCCCCACACGCTGTTCAGGCTCCAATATGTATCACATAAATATTTAACCAGGAGACCTGGAAACACTAGCGAGAGAAGGAGAGAGGACCTAGATACTGATATTCCAGTGGTACCAGGAGCACTGGGTGGCTAAGTAAAAAGTATTGAGTATATAAATTCTAAGGTCCAGCTCTCACTCTGCCCCAGATCTGCTGCAAGGCCAGGAATAATCCACAGCATCTCTGGTTCAGTTTTCTTGTTGGTAATGTAAAACAACGTGATTACACTGGTATGTTACATGTTCTCTTCAGGTCTCAAATGCTATGAATGTAGGTCAATCTCATCCTGCTGTTACCCACTCATCAATATTCTGTCCCCAGTATAAATTAATTAATTAATAAGCAACACTTCTATTGCTTCATATTCTAACAAGATTATAAAACAATGAATGGAAAATTAGAAAGTCAACTCCATTCTTTTGCAAACAAATGTTTCAAAGTTTGGATCTTTTTGAGTCACAAGAATAACAACAAAATAGAGATCAAAATGCATTAAATTTCTAATATGTTAAGAACTATATTTTGCTTTTAATAGCTTTTTCTCATAATGAACCCTGATCAAAGGCAAATGGATTAAAATTCTAAAAGTTGCTCGCTAAAGTATAAATGGGAAATTAATTGGTCTGTATTTTCTATTTAGATTTTATTTATTATTCTCCGAGTTCTTTTCTTTTCTTTTTTTTTTTTTTTGCTAAATTTTAAGATATAGGTAAACATCCTGAATATCCTGAAGAAAATCTGCAGTTAAAATTCTTGATTTTAAGTTTATTTTCATTATGTTCCCACAGGTTATCTTTTGAAATGTCAAACTAACTGAATTACTAAGTTTAATTTAGTGTATCAAAAATTAAATGTTAGGTAAGACCCACATTATAGGATATGGTGATATGATGATGTTACATTTTCCCCTTATTTTGCGCATTATTTTACTTTCAAGCAAAAAATTTACTCTTTTGGGAAGAGTTGTAGTGGTTGAGATGGTTCTCACTATGTAGCTCAGGCTGATCTTGAACTCACTGTGTAGCTGGGGCTAAACTTGACCTTGTGATGACCCCTAGTGCTGGGATTACAGGTGTGTGCCTCCACACCTGGCTTAATAATTTGCTTTTTAATGCGCTAAAATAAGAGATTTGTAGATATCTCTTGACACAAATTTAGATATTTCTTGGGGATACAAAGATCATTTCAAGATTCAAGTTTTTATAGATTTCTGATACATGTAAATTTCAATATATTTCATAAGCACCCAAATATTTCAACTAGCAAAAACTGAGCTACAACTCCCACCCTTACTGTTAGATTTTTCAGAGCTAATCTTCTAAGCTAGTAAAGGACACAACTGCTACTCAATGACCAAAAGTATTTAAAACTGACACTCAACGAGCCATACATGTATTTCTACTGCAAATATTTTAGAAGGCTCTGCTCTCTGGAATTCCCATTTCACACTGATCCAATAAAACCTGACTTTACAGATTTTCAACACATACCATAAACCTATCCCTTCTCCTCGGCGGCTCTCCAACTCAATAACGGCGGTCACATTCATTACATGTAGTGAGTCAGACTTTCCGCCTTGCCCAAGTCACTCCTGGCCAGTGTGGCAGGTGTGCAGTGAGTGACGTTGGTTGTTTTAGAATTTTAGGAAACCATGAGCCACCACAGTGATGCCCTACTGGCCTGAAAAAGCAATGCACCTTCTTTAAATGCCTCACATATGACTTTCTGTGCTGGAGGAACAAGAAAGCCGCACCCTCTCTTTAAAAAAAAAAAAAAGAGCAAAGGCTTATAATAGCACATATTATTAAAAATACTTATGAAATGCTTTAAAGAACACAGTTGTGATTGCCTGTTTTTGCCTCATGACTAGAGATTTTTGAGATTGAAGGTAGAAAACAATAGGAAGAAACTAGTCCGAACAATACTTGAGATTGCATTCCTTTTTAAAAACTACCCAGAAATAGGACCAAAGTTCTATCTTGAACCCACAAACCCAATAAATATAGAGCTAGAGATGCCACTACATCTGTATTATCCCTTGGCTAGTGCGTTCCCCTTTTCTCGGTTCAAAATTGCATAATTACCTTTTCCCTAGAGGTCAACCTAAAGTCAAGACTGGCTCCAAATGAACACACTTCTAATATACCTGGCTGTCTTCACCACTGGCAAATGGAATGAGACATGCAAGACTCCTTGTCTATACCACTGGTAACTAAATGAGCTCTCCAGTTAAAAACTTGGAGACATGAGTACACTTTGGAAACAGAACAAAACAACCAACACTTTTATGATTATATACACAGAAGTTTTCAAATTTCAAGATTCTTGCTTTGGAAATCTGTGCACTAGGAGTGCTAGAAATTCTAAATAAATGTCTTTCCCTCTCCCTTCCCAAAAAGGTCATGCCGCTCAATAGACTTCTAAGAATTCTGTTAACCTGAGTCAACTGAAACTCTGGGAATGTGATGTGGCTGTGGAGATGAAGGCAGAGATAATGTGGTTTTGTAGAAGGGCCTAAAAAAGCTTGCTCTTCCTAAGGCCCAAGCTTGAGCAGATTCCAAAGCCAGATAATTTACATAATAGCACTGTGGCTTTATCTGGACTTTTGGGGGGAAAAGTGGTTTTGAGTTATCTAGGGAATTGCCCTAGATATAACTTCGAAGCATCTTTAAAACTTTTATCACTATCACTGCTCTTCTATGGATTCGAGCTGAGAAAGGCTAAGTCTTTTTTCTCCAGTATTCAATCGGGGCTGGAACTGGATCATCACTGCCTTGACGCCAATGCACGCTAAAAGCAATTCTCGGTCCAAAAGCTGAAGCAAGGTCAGCCCCAGCCAGTGCTAAGGATGCTGCCCCAAGCTGTGAGCCCAGCCAAGCACTCACGGACAATGCACTGGTTTCCTCCGGGAAGCGTCTTCCAGCCAGGACAGCAATAGGAGTGAAATCTGGAGCCGCACACATTGGGCCTGCAAGGGACAAGCAGGTCACATACATGTAGGAGTGGATTCAGAAACACTGAAGTGGTTTTCATAAGCAAACTCCCAAACAAACAAGTAGATTTCGACACAACACACAAATCAAAACTACACTTCAAATCCTTGGGGTTTGGGGGATGGAAGTAAACGCCTTTTCATCTTGCTTGCTTTTCAAGGGCGACAGGAGACATGGAAACATATAATTTGCTACTATTCTAGCCTCCGGACGCAGAGAACAAAGGGAACACTCCACTGCAAAACTCCTTGCCCTCACTCCCAAATCCAACTCTCCTTGATCAAGTGTTACTTGGGCCCCGACGTGTCAAGGAATGCGCTTGGAAAGGTGTAGCGCTCCGGTCGTGGAGCGGCGAGTGAGCTGGAAACCCCCCGCCCCCGCACACGTCCTCAAACAAAAGGCTCAGGAGGGGCGCCCCCGACGGAGGGGAGCAGGCAGGCTCCGGCGCCCCGGCTCACAGCGCACCAAGCCCGCCATCTACCAGCACTCGGAACCTGTTCCAGAGCCTCAGGCTCTGCGATCCGAACCCAAGGGGCCCTTCCCCCTTCCCCCAGGGAAGGCTCTCCAGAGGTTGAGCGCGGGGTCGGGCCCGAGGTGGGGGGCGCTCCTGGGGGTCTTCTAGAGAAGCGATGCGCCGCTAGCCACCCGAGAAAGGGTCGAGCACTGAGTGGTGAGATGGAAAGCGCCCGGGCCAAGGCTGGCTTCCCCTAACCAGCCTCCCCGGCGCGGTGCCGCCTGCCCACCTACCCTCGGAGTACGTCCTGCTGTCCTCGCCTGCGAACGCGGCTGGGCGCTGCGGCGCCCTCCTCCCGGTACTCGGGCGCCACGAACCCGCCTTCGGAGCCCGCTGCTGCGGGCCGGACCTGGGGCAGCGGCGGCTGGGGCCGGGGCGGCTTGGACTGCTGAGGCTGGGGCTGGCCGGCTGTGCCCTGAGCCCAGAGCGCCACGCAACCCAGCCACACGAAGTAGGGCTGGAGACACGGCCGCCGCCGTCTGCCCATCGCCGGCGCCGAGCGCGCGCGGACCAAGGCCCACAGAGAGGGAGCCACCGAAGGCACACTCCTCGCGGCCTGACAAAAGTTGGGGTCCAGCGATCACCGCGTCGGCTGCCCGACCTCCCGCAGGCTCTCGCGTCCGGCTCTAGCGGGGTCCGAGACGGAGCGGCCACGGGGAGCGGGGCGCGGGCTCCGGCTCACGCTCACGGGCTGGCGAGGCGGCCGGCAGCCCCGCGCGGTCCACGTTGCATCCCCCGGGCCGCGGCCCCCAGCGACTCCGGCACGGCCAGCGGGTGGGGGCGGGAAATTACAAAAGCAACCCGAGCGGCCGCGGCGTAAAGTTACAAAGAAAGCGGACCTCACAAGAAAAAAGGGCCTGCGCGCCGCGGCTTAGCGGGTCCCCGTGCGCTCCGGCACGGATCCTGGAAAGCCGCGCCAGTCCCCAGAAAGAAGCGGGCAAGTCGACGAAAGTGGCCCCCAGAAGGAGAGGGAGTCTCCGCGGGGATCACCCGGAGTCCCGCGGGGACGGCGACGCGCGGGCGGCGGCGGGGAGCCGGCGGGGGTGCGCGGCGCCAGGGCGAGCGGGACTGCGGCGCGGGCGGAGGCGCACTCGGGAGAACGCGGCGGCAGGCGCGGCGCGGGTTTTAGGGGCCGACGGGGCGCGGGGCCGGAGCCGGGGCGCGGGGCGGGACGGCG
>PVJX010008093.1:32620-67609 GCA_004027295.1 Dolichotis patagonum
CGCGAGGGGAGGGTCCGAGACTAGGGGAAAGGGGGCGAGCGTGCGGGGAAATCCGAGGCTGCAACGACTTGGGGTGAGGGCTGGCGAGCCCGGGTGCGAGAGGAAATGAGCGGGGGTGGGGAGGGGGCGGCGCGGAAAGGCGCGGGGCCGGGAGGGTCGGGCCGGCTGGGGGCGAGGCGGCTGCGCTTCCCGTCCCTCGGCGGCCGCTCGCTGTTTGACTGCCTGTGCCCGGCGTGCAGGCGGCGGCCCCCTTCGAAGCCTCGCCGCGGGGACGAGGCAGTGAGGTCTGAGTCTCGGGCGCCCCGGGCCCCTTAGCTGGCCAGTCCTAAGGACGGAGGCGGCCGAATCGAGCTCCAGAACTGGTCCTCCTGCAGAGAGGGGGACCGGGACCCCGGCGCTGGCTGAGCCGGAGGTAGAGACTTGCGGTGGACTGACTGCAGCCTCGGTCCAGCTAGGCACGGCCTCGTTTGGCTCTGCTGCCGCCACCGCTCCATGGGGTAGGGCGTCAGCCTGCGGGACCCCGAAAGGCTTCCCCGGGCACCGGCGGGACGCCTGGGCGGCGCCGGGTCTCGGGCATTGTGAGCGGCCGTCCGCGTTTGCGAAGGGTCAGCCACCCCAAGTTTTGTTGATGCAGGTGGAGGATGGGCGGCAGGATGGAGAAATGGGGTTGGGACCAGTCTCAAGTTCCTGGCTGGGACCCCTTCTGATCAGTGATTAAACCCTGGCAGCTGGTGCAGCCTTCTGGCGCGCAGGGTGCCTCTCCACCCGCCAGGCTCTAGGATTTAGGAGAACGGTGTCTGGTTCTATACATGCAGTGTTTTTTTGTTTCTCCCAGCCCACATTGCTGAGATGTGCTATTTGACAGCCTAAGATTTCCAAGCATTGGCACAACAGCTTCCTCTATTTACCCAAGGTAGTCAGCAAAGACTCTTAAGGAAGTGACCCTTCTTACATTATTCTTATAAAGCAGACAGAAAAGTAGGAGCTACATGATTTGTGTCAGACACCAGTCTGTTAAAATCCAATAAAATTAGAGCCTTGGAGACTTTTCTGGAGTATTTGCTTCAAATACATGCAATTGTTTGACTAAAAGAGCTAAATAAAATAACTAACCCCTGAGTAAAAGAGTTTTGTTCCTACACTTTAAAACAACCTGTGTATGATTTTACATTTAATACTTCAATGACTTAATGGTTCCCTCTTGCCTACCACAGCAAATCCAAATGTATTCAAATATCATATGCCTTTACCCTTTGAAGAATGGTGTTAGCCTAAAATATGCATTTTAGCTAAGGTTGCAAAGCAAAACACTGAAAACAACATCCAGTCTTTTAAGGAGCTGGTTGAATGTGGTTTAATCTGCCCTGTGGAATACTACATAACTGTAAAAAATGAATGAGGAGAACCTATATGCTTATCTGGCACAGTTAAAACAAAAGCAAAGTTCTGGCAGGACATACAGTGCATCGAGGCAAAAAGTAAAGTCTTCCTGAGCAAAGGAAAAAAGAATCAGGGTTCAGAGTTTTCTATTTAGAATGATGGAAAAAGTGGAAATGCACCAGTGATTTTGCACAGTATTGTAAATGTACTCACTACTAAAAACTGTACACCTAGTCATTATAATAGTAAATTTTATGTATATTTTCTCTCTACATTTTCGTAAATGTAGAGTTTAAAATGTTGTATGCTTCCTTCTGGGTTTTTGTGTGTATGTCTATATTCTGAATTTTTAAAGTAGAAGTCTAAAGAAACTCCATTAAAAATGATTAATGTGTAGGGAAAGGAGAGAATATGGGAGAAAAAACCATGATGGAAGGTAAAGCTTTTAAAATATGCCTAATTTTATAGTTCAGGCTTTGAAACTATATATATATATATATATATATATATATATATATATATATATATATAATTAAATTTTAAAAGAACAATGGTAATATTGAGAAAATAAGTGAATGTGTCACACTGATAGTATAGCAGAGCAATTACTGACAAACTGGACAATTACTCAAAATGATAAGCACAATATTTGAACCATAGATATCTAGGGAGCTATAACTAAAGAATGGAAAAATCACAAATCTGAACTTGTATTTAATGATAGTAATGTGCAAGAAGAGAAAAGGCAAATATGAAACTATGTTAATGTCATTAGAATTTCAGCATAAAAGACTGCATATAAAACGAGTAAAAATTTTTGCAAAATAAAATGACTGTAAAATTTTGACTTTTAATAAAAAATAAAGGGAAGAGCATTTCCTAGTTCTAGTGACTGCAAAGACTGCAAAAAGTACTGACAACTCAGCAGCAATAAAACACCACTGGGGTCAAACTGTGGCTCCTAAATGCCATTTGCTGACAAAAGGGGTTAGGGCTCCTTGGGTGAGTGGCAGGACATATTTAAGTGTGTTTGAGCTGTCTTGTCATGCCTGAAAGTAAGGAAATTACCCGATTGTTAGGGCTATCTCAAAAGGAAATCAGAGCTAGTTTAAAAGGGATCCCTTTGTCTAATAATGAGGAAACTTGGCATCCAAAGGAGTACAGATTTTAAAGGATTGAAGTACAGCATATGTGAAGATACTCGAGAGTCAAATGATACTCAAGCAATTGATCACTTTTGGAAGCACAATTCTTAAAAACACTGATAAGTTAGATAACCAAACAAATATTCTGACTTCACTGAGAAGACTCAGAAAACGTACTTTTGAAAAAAAATTAGTCATAAGTTACAAAAGAAAACAAACACTTATGCAACCCCTGCGGAAATAACGGATCCAGGCAATAGCTACCAGTAACTATGATGGCTGCTAAAACCATTAGCTCACAGGTTCCCAACTAGTGGCTGTTTTCTCCCTGATAACCATTTGCCTATATCTGGAAACACTTTTACTGCTACAAGATAGTGTAGAGCAGGTGGTGAGAGTTTCAGGAATTCCGCCAAACATTCTACAATACAGAGCATGGTTCATTCCTGTGCATACTACCTCTACCAATTTCAGTATCAGTTCCAAAATAGCAATTTTTTGATAAGCCTTGCATTGTGAGAAAGATCACTGGGAGACGTTTTTTTTAAAGCAAAACAGAAAAAAAGGATAGAAATGATACAGAATTTCAAAAAACAAAAAAAGTAAGGAATTAACACTAGCTAATATATTGCATATTGTTACCTTAAACATAGTTGTTCAAGTTATAAAATCCAGGCCAAAAAAAGTGATCAAACAATGACAGCACAAACTGTTGTTTTTGATGAACTAACAGAGATCAATAGTATAGTTATGTATCTAACATATGTATACATATATATATTTATATGTTTACCAACATACATGTAATCCTTTTATTTCTTCCATTTTACCTTTGCCCTATCCTAATTTTTCTTTCCTTTTGAGTACTTTCTTTCCCTTTCATTATTACAATATCTATTGTATATTTTGGATATTATTACTCATTGAGGTTTTTATACTAGGGAGACTATGATATTTATAAATATGAGCTTGATTTACTTCATTTAAGAATACAGTCTCAAGTTGCCTCCATTTACCTATAAAAGCCACAATATTATCCTTTTTTATAGCTGAGGAATATTCCATTGTATAAAGATACCATCTTTATATACATCTTTGTATAAAGATACCAGAGTCTTTTTCATCGACTCTGTGGTTGATGGGCATTTTGGTTGTTTCCAAGATCTGGCTATTACAAATTGTGCTGCTATAAACATGGGTGCACATATATTGCCATGGCATGACATTTTCAGTTTTTCTGGGAAAATACCCAGAAGGGGAATAGCTGGATTAAATGGGACTTCCAATCCTAGTTTTTGAGAAATCTCCACACTGTTTTCCACAGTGGTTGCACCAGTCTGCATTCCCACCAGCAGTGCAGAAGTGTTCCTTTTTCCCCACAGCCTCACCAATATTTGGTACAGGTGATTTCTTGATGGCAGCCATTTTTTTCTGGAGTGAGATGGAATCTCAGTATTTTTTAATTTTGCATTTCTGGAATGACTAGTGATGTTGAGCATGTCTTCATATATTTATTTGCCATTTGTATTTCTTCGTCTGAAGTATGTGCTCATTTCAGATGCCCATTTTTGGATTAGGTCTTTGAATTTGGGGGACCTGATGTCCCCCAAATTTAAAGGCTATAAGTCCTTCAAAGGATATAAGTCCTTTGTCTGGCAGGCTGCTGGCTAAAATTCTTTCCCATTCTGTGGATTTGCTTTTCACTCTGTTGGTGATTTCTTTTGAAATACAAAAACTTTTTAATAAGAAGAGATTTTAGTTGTTGATTCTTTGAAGTACTTCCCGTGCAGTTTGCATTTTGTTCATGAACTGTTTTCCTACCCCAAGATTTCTACCTACCTTGTCTTCCAGTAGATTTAGTGTTTCTGTTTTAATATTTAGATCTTTGATCCATTTTGACTTTAGTGCATGGTGATAGGCATGGGCCTAGTTTCAGTCTTCGGCAAGTGGAAAACCAATTTTTCCAGCACCATTTTTTTAAAGAGGCTATCTTTCTCCAGTGAATATGTTTGGCCCCTTGTCAAAGATAAAGTGGCTAAGTGTCTCTGTAGTTGTTTCTGCATCTTTTAATCTGTTACATTGATCCTCAGATCTGTTTTTGCCAGTACCATCCTGATTTTAGCACTGTAGTTTTGTGGTATAACTTGAAGTGATTGTGTCTCCCGCCTTGCCTTTGTTACCCAGAATTGCCTTTGCTATTCAAGATCTCTTCCATTTCCAAATGAATTTTAGCAATTTTTTTCCTCTGGATCTTTAAGTTACATTAATGGCATTTTGATCAGGATTGCATTAAACAGTTTTGGAAGTATGGCCATTTTCAAGATTTTATTTCTTCCTAACCAAGAACAAGGGATATCTTCCCATTTTTTAATATCCTCTTCAATCTCCTTTTTAAGTTAGTTTTCAATGTATAGGTCTTTTACATCCTTGTTAGGTTGATTCCTAAGTATTTCAATGTTTTGGATGCTATTGTGAAAAGTGTCATTTCCATAATTTCTCTCTCAGTGAGTTTGTTGTTTGTGTACAGGAATGCTATTGATTTTTGAATGTTGACCTTGTATCCAGCTATGCTGCTGAATTTGCTTATTAACTCTAGTAGTCTTTTGATAGAGTTTTTAGGATCTTATATGTATAGTATCATGTTATCTAAAAATAGTGATAATTTAACTTCTTCTTTACCATCCTTATTCCTTTTATTTCTCTCCCTTGTCTAATTGCTCTGGCTAATGTTTCCAGAACTATATTGAATAGGAGTGGTGATAGTGGACAACATTGTCTTGTTCCTGATTTTAGAGTGATCTTTCAGTTTTTGTCCATTTAGTATAATGTTGGCTATTGGTTTGTCATAGATGGCTTTTGTCAGATTAAGGTAGATAGCATCTGCTCCAAGTTTCTGTAGGTTTTTTTTTTTATCATGAATAAGTGCTGGATCTTATCAAAAGCTTTTCTGCATCTATTGAGATGATCATGTGATTTTTGTCTTTGGCTCTGTTGATGTGGTATATTACATTTGTTGATTTGCATATGTTAAACCATCCCTGCATTCCTGGGGTAAGTGCCATTTGGTCATGATGTATAATCTTGATGATTTGCTGCATTCTATTTGCCAGCATTTTATTGAGAATTTTTGTATCTATATTGTTTTGGTTACTTTTCTCATTGCTGAGACAAAATACCTGATGCCAAAAATTAGGAAAGAAAAGGTTTATTTCTTGCAGTTCTTGGAGGGTTCAGTCCATACTTAACTGGCTACAAGGCAGTGTAGCATGGCTGGGGGCAGCCATACATAGCCGCTGCAAAACAGCAAGGTGCAAAAGGGCAAGAGACAGAAGCCACACATTCTTCCTGCCCTTACACTATCCTGGCTCCACCCCTGGATGAGAGTAGCACTCACAATACCAATCCCAGTGCCGGCTAATAAACCAATCACAAACGCCAGCCCCAGGCCCATACTTGATTACATGAGGCTTAAGTGGGGGCCATCTGAGTACACTATGACATATATTCATTAGGGAGGCTGGCCAATAGTTCTCTATTTGGTTGGATCTTTCTCTGGTTTTGGTATCAGCATACTACTTACCTCCAGAAATGAGTTAGGAAGAATTGCGTCCTTTTCAATTTCATTGAAAAGCTTGAGGAGTATTGGCATTAAATCTTCTCTAAAGTTCTCATAAAATTCAGCTGTGAATCCATCAGGACCTGAGATTTTGTTTGTTGGTAAGTTTCTAATCACATTTTTAAGTTCAGTAGCTGATATTGGGTTATTCAAAATTGTTATATCTTCTTGATTCAGCTTTGGGTACATTTCTAGAAATGTTTCCATTTTCCTCTGTGTTTTCCATCATATGTGAGTAAAGATTTTCAAAGTAGGTATTAATGAACTTCTGAATTTCCATAGGATGTGTAGTAATTTCACTCTTTTCATTCCTCATTGCATGAAGTTGAATTTTTTTCTTTTCCTTGATAAGCTTGGTTAGAGGTTTATCAATTTTGTTTATTCTCTCAAAGAACCAGCTCTTTGATTCATTAATCTTTTGTATTATTGTCATAGGCTCAAGCATTAATTTCTGCTCTGATCTCTATAATTTCCTCTCTTCTATGAGCTTTGGGCTTGACTTGCTCTTGTTTTTCTAGAAGCTTGAGGTGTAGCGTTAGGTTGTTTATTTGTGCTCATTCTGTTTTCCTATGTGACGATTCATTGCTATATATTTCCCTCCTAGGACCACTTTCATTGCATCCACAGGTTCTAGCATGTTGTATCTGCATTTTCACTGAATTGTAGTTATTATTTAATTTTCTTTCATTTCACCTGTAACCCATTGGTTGTTCAAGAGGTTGTTATTTAATTTCCATGTGTTCATGTAGGTTTTACAGTTTCTTTTGCCATTAATTTCCAATTTCAGTGCTTTATGGTCAGATAATATGCATTGGATAATTTCAGTCCCTTTGCATTTACTGAAGAATGTTCTATGGACTAATATATGGTCTGTTTTAGAGAATGTCCCATGTGCAGCTGAGAAGAATGTGTATTCTGATGTGTTTGGGTGGACCACTCTGTAAACATCTAGTAAGTCCATTTGTTCACAGGTTTGAGTCAGTTCTTTTATTTCTTTGCTGACTTTTTGTCTAGTTGATCTATCTCTGTGACAGTGGGGTATTAAGCACCCCTGTTATGATTGTGTTATTGCATATTTGGTTTTCCAGGCCCATTAGTATTTGTCTCATATTGTTGGGTGCCCCTGTATTTGGTGCATATATATTTATAATTTTTATCTCTTCCTCTTGAGTTTTTCCACTAACAAGTATACAGTGACCTTCTTTTATCTTTTCAACATTTTTGGATTTAAGTTGACAGTGTCTGCAAACAGAATAGCAACCCCTGATTTTTTTCTGGGTTCCTGTTGCATGGAATATTGTTTTCCATCCTTTGACTTTTAATCTATGAGTTTCCTTTTGAGTCAGATGTGTTTCCTGCATACAGCATATTGTTGGATCCTGTTTCTTAACCCATTCTGTCAACTTATTTCTTTTAATTGGTAAATTGAGGCCATTTACATTGATGGATAGAACTGATATGTACTGACTTAACTTTGTCATTTTATTTTCCTGCTGTTAGTTTCCTGCTTTTCCCCTTGTTCAGTTGCTTGCCCTGTCTTGTGGTTTCTTTCTGCTGTTGTTCTGGAAATTGTAGTCATTTTTATCTCTATCTAGTATGTCTTCCAGTACTCTTTGTAGTGTTGGTTTGGTGGACATGAATGTCTTCAGTTGTTCTTTGTCATGGAAGTATTTTATTTCTCCATTAATTTTCTAAGAATGTTTTGCAGGGCACATCAATCTGGCTTGAAAGTTGTTTTCTTTCAGGGCTTGAAACACTTCTCTCTAAGCTAATCTTGACTTGAGGGTTTGTGCTGAGCAGTCTGCCATGATGCTAATAAGCTTTCCTTGATAGGTGAGCTGTTCCCATTCTCTAGCAGCTTTTAATATTTTTTATGCTGAATTCCTGGGATCTTAATTATTATATGTCTAGGTGAAGATTTATTTTTTGGTTATGACTATTTGGCAAGCTATATGCTTCATTTATCTGTATATCAGATTTTTCCCCATATTTGGGAAATTTTCTGCTATTCTGTGAATAGTTTACCAATGTCATTCATGTTGACGCCTGCATTTTCACTGATCCCTATTCGTATTATATTGTTTCTCTTTGCATCATCTTGAAGCTGTTGAATTATCATTTCATGGTGTCTTGTTATTTTTAAAAATTCTTTCCTTTCATGATCACTAGCTGCAATCCTGTCCTCAAGGTCCGAAATTCTGTCCTCAGCTTCATTCAAATGATTTTGACAGCTTTCAATAGAATTTTTTATTTCCTGGATATCTGTTTGAATTTGTTTCATGCATTCTACTTCTTTTCTGTATTATTCATTCAAGGTTTCCATCATCTTCCCATGCTCCTGTACTTTTTTATGTATATCTTCTCCAGCTATGCTGAGCAACTCCTTTATGAAGGTTGTCATTTCTTTCTTTACATGAGAGATTTCTAATCTGATTTCCTCTTTAGCTTCATGGATTTGTTTCCTTATTTCACTTCTATCTTTTCAGAAATTTCAGGTGTCTGAACTTCTAATGTTCTCTATTTTGATATCTTTTGTACGTGTTCCTGATGGGCTGGACATTTGAGATTGCATTTTGCTTTTTCATTTTGTCATTTTCACCTCTTAGGTTAATATTTTTGTCTTTTCAATCCCACTAGTCTCAACTGTCCATCATGTATGTCATAGGGTCCTACTATGTGGTTCATGTTTGTCCAATTACTGGGTCCCACAATGAAGGGGAGAGGCCAGTCACCTGAATTTCTCCTGCAGGGCTTGTTGGGTGAGTCCTATATTCTTCCTCAGATGACTAGCTTAGGAGTATTGATGTAAGTCAACCCTTAGTTCATATTTTTAGTACGGCTTCAGGCTATTCCGGGGCTGCCAGATCTACCTGGCTATATTACACACCTCAATTGGGACTCTACTGTGTTATTGGATGTCTCATAAGCTCTTTTGATTACCTCTGGGTTGGGGAGGCCTTGTTGGCACTCTCCTTAACCCACCTAGTGTTCTCTGTATGGAAGAAGGACACTCTTGCCAGACTTGCTAAGGTCCTACAGCTGGGGAGGAGTTCACTGCTGCTCTTTTTTACCCACTGAGGTACTCTATTTGAGGGGGAAACTCACCACACTGTCACAAGCCTGCTGAGGTCCTCTGTGGGGTGAGGGATTGCTGAGGCTTCCACCAGCTCACCAAGGTTCTGCAGGTGGTAGAAGGGGTCTCTGGGTTGCTGGAGTGGGGGAGGGAGTGAGGCCAACAATCTGCTGACCCCTAGGTTGGTGGAGCAAGGAGAGGGGCAGGGCCAAGTTTCCAGCCAGACCCTAGATTTTTGGAGGGAGTACAGGTGTGAAGCTAATGATCCATCAGCCCACTGGGGTACTTTTTAAATGACTAATTCAAGTTGTTACTGCCAGAAATTACTGTGTTAGTGCCAGAAATTACTGGCAGTAATAACTGCCAGTACTGATTACTGATTACTTTTGAAAATTGACACAACCAGACATTGTTTCTAGGAGGGAGGGAGAATCGCCTATTTTTTGTTAAAAAAAATTAAACCCAAATATTATCATATCTCTGTATTGAATTCCTAGTACTAGGAACTATGGGGGATCATGATACTTCTAGAATATAGTCATTCATATATGCATATTCAGTAAGTACATATAAATAATATTTATGTTAGACACATCAAAGACATCTTTTCAAATGACAGGAGTAGAAAAAAGGGTGAACTATTTTGGTCCAATAAGAAAAATATATATATTTTATCTGGGATTTTTATATGAACATAACAAATGTAAAATGACATGTTCCATGGAATCATAAAGAAACTGAAGGCTTATTATTAGGTATTAAACACTTATTTTTAAGTTTGGGGTGATGATATCATGGTTATATTTTTAAATAGTATACTTACTATTGTTAAACTAAAATATTTATGCATGAAACATGATGCCTGGAATTTATTTTCCAGAAAAACAGAGGCTGAGTTGTGAATAGATGAATTATATGTACTTATCTCTATTCCCCTTGCTAAATATACTCTTCCATATATCCTGCAAAGAGGAGAGATGGGATGCATAAGGGACTGTAATTGATGGCAAGAAGAAAGCCAACTGGCTAGTGAGCAGGATTTGCGGAATGAGAGTGGGATGAGTGCCTTCTGACTAGGTACTGGAGAGGCATGTATCCCTGCAAATGCCAGCTTACAGAGACCAAAGAAGCCTCTGAGAAAAGCCCCTTATATCAAAGGAACAAGAAAAGTACAGTCTATCAAGACAGGCATCTTGCAGACAATAACTGCATTATAAGCCATCAAACATTATCAACAAAACAAAACACCTCTGGTCACCCCCACTGGCAAAGGAAAAATGGGGACCTAGGCTTTCAGTGACTCTGTACTATAACAAGAAGCCCTTACCTTCCTCCTATACTGTCAGAAAGGGCCAGCTGGGTAGCTCAGGCTTTCATTTCTCCACACAACAATGAGCTACCTTCCCTGAGGATGTCAGTGAACACTTAGGCTTCTGTCTCTTACTGGTCATGGTTCTCCAGAAAAACAGAACCCATAAAATGTGTGTGTTCATACATGCATACACACACACATACATACAAGGATTTACTAAGGGAATTGCTTACACAATCATAGAGGCTGAAAAGCCCCATTAGGCTGTCTGAAGGCTGGAGAGCCAAAAAAATCAGTGGAATGGCTGACAGTGAAGCCATGCCTGAGGTTGAAGTCTTGCGAGCCCTAGAGAGCTGCCTGGTGCAAGCTCAGGATTACAAAGGTCAGAGAATGAGTCACGTGTCCAAGCATAGCAACAAGAGAAAAAATACACTCGGACCCACAGGAAAAAACCAAAAAGCAAGCTTCCTCTTTCTCCTGTGTCCTCTTTTCAGGGCTGCAGTCAATAAGATGGTACTTACCCATACTGAAAGTAAATCTTGCCCAGTCCACTGACTCACACACCAGTTTCTTCTGGAAACACCTTCACAGACACACCAAAAAGTACTTCTTTACAAAGGTTCTCCCGGCTTCTGTCAGTACAGTCAAGTTGACAATGCAAAGTAACAATCACACATCCTAACCTAGCAATAATGAGATGCCCTTGTTTACAAGGATTGTTTCAGAAGACAATAGAGGATCAGAATTTCACCACTGCGTAGCGGTGGTGAAGCTTCCCTTCTGTGACATGGTGATTGGACCAGTAAAACATAGTAAGGTCCCACTATCCTCGTTTCGGGAAAGCTACCCTATAGGCTATTTCAGAAAAGTTCTAGCAAGGGGCTGTGCTCCTACTGCTGCCCCGCAGTGACAGGATGCTCCCAAGGGTGTCAGGGTGACTGGTTGTGGAACTTGGACTTCCACCACCGTTAGTTCCTTGGCTGCTCCCTATCAGTGTGGTGTCAGAGGAGGCCATTGAACAAGTGATTCAAATACAATAAAGACCTTGTATCAGAAGCCCCCGATGTCCACAATTTAATCATGTGTCTACCCAGGAAGATCTGCACTTGAGGGAGAAAACAAATGAATACACAGCAAAACCAAGATGACACCAGGGGGAGCATTGCCTGAATTATTGAAACAGTCAGAAAACAATACAAGCAGCACTTACAAACAGCCATAAAACAAATTTAAAATAAATAGCATCAGCAAAGTAATAGAAGATACACAAAAGAATGAAATGGAAATTTTAGAACTAAAAATCCTGTGTCAGAATAAAGAAGCATAGTGGATGGGATTAAAATCAAAGGAAGAGGGAAGAAGAAAGAATCCTTGAGCTTGAATGTAGAAGAATAGAAACACTAAAACTGAAAAATTAGAGAAAATACAAAGCAAAATCAAACAGCTGCAGAGATCCATGAGATTACAAAGCAAAAGATCTGGTTTTCACAATCTCAAGAGAAAGCAGGTAGAGTAGCTCAAAAATTACTTTTGAGACTAATGACTGAAAATTTTCCACATTTGGCAATAGATGTAAATATATACATTCAAGAAGCATAGATAAATCACAAACAAAATGAACTCAAAGGAATCTACATCAAGAATCCACAGTGAAATGTATGAAAATTCGAAACAAAGGAAAGTGAATGAAGCAAAAAAAAATGATTATGCAAAGGGGAAAAATAAGATAAATAACAGCAGATTTTTTTCTTAGAAATCACAGATGCCAGAAGGAATTGTCAACCCAGAATTCTATATTCAGGAGAAATAAGATATTTTTCAGGTGAAGAAAAACAAAAAGATATTATCTCCAGTAAACCTACCCTAAAGTAATAGCTGAAGGAAATTATAAAAAAAAATGTTAACTGAAGGAATCTTGAAAGATTAAGTAAAAAAAAGTGTAAAGAATATTAATATGGAAAATATAGGTAGGTACTGCCGCATCCTGCACAGCTCTTCAAAGCTCCCAGGGGTGAGGGTGGGGGATAGGAAGGATGGTAAGAGGATGGAGAAATACAGATAAGACACCACATGACCACAGCAGAAAGCTGAGATCTGCTGGAGCCTCTCTGGATGGGAGGAAAGGAACTGCTCAACCACCACAGTGCATTTATTTATACACTCAGAAAGTTGATGTCAGGTGACACCCCTTTGTCTAATGTCTAGCTTACCTCTCAGGCCTCATCTTCCTACCCTGAGAGCATTCCCTGGGCACTGTGTGCTTTTGGTTCAATCGTTACCTCAGTAGCTCCCAACATGTCCTTCTTTTCTGTTTTTGATGCATTCTGTCAATACTTATTCAGTTGAATTTTGAGGAACTGTGTTTAGAGGACTCTGCAGACAATTTTCTTTCTTGTGGTTACACTTTCTGTTGAATATTCAAGTTAAAGAGAGACCTGTATTAATTAATTTTTTGCTAACTTTAAATATCAGTTAACTCCCAGAAATTATGTTGGAACCATACATAGCACCTGTCAGCACTTCTGTCAGTGTCAGCTGTCTGGAAGAGTCACGGTCATTGCTCAACCAAATTGCTTTTGATGAAAGCTTGGGAGATTATTTTCCTCCTGGTGAGTCTCCTTAGGTACACTATACACTACTGATCACTTTCCTCTGTGTTCTCACAATCTCCTTGGTCAGAAGACCAGAGACTCACCGAGTTATAGGATATGGTAGCAGAGGTTCCCTTGTGTCCTGGGTCCTTACTGACCTCAAAGGGTTGGAGCCAAAATATTGCCTATCCCTTTAACCCCATCTATCTTTCTAGTTTTTGATCTCCAGCCTCCAGCTGATAAACATTCAGAAGAACAGGTTAATGACATTACATTGTAATGGGAGCAGTGAGCTTATACAAATTAGAACAATTACTTTCTACCAATCATGGACGTCCTAGTATGTAAATCCCTATACAATGCTAATGGACAAGTTACATATTTTACACAGAAAAGTAGAAATCAAAATCCAAACATATTATCATAGCATGACAATGATGATAACATTTTGTAATACACTTAAATTTTCATTTTGAGATAGTATAGCATTTTTAATCAATCATATCTAAGGAGATTTTACCAAACTAGCTGTCCTTTAATTGGATGTATATCACATACATTTTATTAAATGCAGATGTCTGATTCTGAAAGAACTATATACAGTCACTATAAACAGTCTTTATTCCACACTTCAGAAGACTCACACATCCGTAGGCATGAATACATTCAATATGCTATACTAATAAACAATTGTCAGCCATATTAAAATCTTTGTGAAAACATATTTAGATCAATAACCTTATTGTCTAGAAGACTTAATCCTTTGATTAATGTGTAATATAAACATATTTCAATAATATGTGAGGTGTCTCCCGTAAGGCTATAAAGATCACTAGGGCTTCCTTTGTTCATTAATGAACAAAGGCTTAGATAATTTTTCTCAGGCTGCTGCTCCTTTATTCATCAAAGGGAAACTTAGTCAATTATTCTCCAATCCTCAAAGGTCTCTGTGGTTACCTTAACAAATTTCTGATGATCTCTGAAAAAAATCTATTTTAATATTAAATTGACCAGCTGGCCATCCAGGTAGAAGCATGCTTTTAACATTATAACCAAAATTAAATGTTGAACAAATAATACAAAAATGCAAAAGAAAAAGAGGAGCTAAAAATTGTTGAGTTCAAATAAAAACAGCTGTTCATAGTATGATAAATAAATAAGTACACAGCTTAACATATTAGACAAACAGACAAATATCTTCCAAAATCAGTGTGCACTCAAATATATTTTTTAACAAATTGAATTATAGTAATTCTTTTATAATTTTAGGAAATTATAAATAGACTCATCAGATTTTTTTTATAGGTCAATTGGCAGAGATCCCTTACAAGAAAAATTTGGAAGGACAGGATCTTTTATCTATAATTAATATATATATATATTTTGTATTTTTTTTTCTTAAGAATACTAATAACTTTTGTGTCATTTTCTTTCATATAGCTTTCAGCTTAGTTATCTCTATGTGCTCTGTTATCTACTCAGACCTTTGATTCCTATTTTTGGCTAACATCTTCTGGGCATCCTGGGTCAATTGCTTTAATTGGTCCCAGACTAGGTTTAGCCCTATCCTTGTCTGTCAGTTGTGGCATGGTCTCCGAGGCATCACTGTCATAGAACCGCATCAGCTTCTTGAAAGATGGGATCAATTTTTCTTGATCTGGGTGTATGATGCAACCATACAGCAGGCTCTGGTACCCATATAGGCCATTCATCGTTTTGTGGAAAAACACTAGCATCCCCTCTACCCAGGTGAGTACTGGGCTGGGTTTTTCCTTTGTAAGGTATGATAATCTTTCCAAAGGGCAATTCCTAAATATTTTTCCCTTCACCTGATTGAACTGTCATTCTGCTGCTGTAGTTCCGTCATTACTAGGATTTAAAAAGCACATATTGCCAAGTTAAGTCTGTTTTGAGGTTTGCATTTTTGAAGGGAAGGAGCCCCCCTTTTGTTTTAGTAATTGAATTTTGAGCCTACAATGGGTACCTTTGGCAATTCCTTGACCTTGAGAGTTATAAGGAATTCCCGTGGTAAGGGAAATATGAAAAGTTTTACGAAACATTTGGAAAGCAGCACTTGTGTAGGATGGGCCACTGTCTATCTTAAGTACCCGCAGGCAGCCAAGAGTACTAAAAGCATTCAAGGAGCAATAATGTTTTAACTGCTTCACCTGTGTGGGCAGAAACAAAACATAAACCCTGAAGAAGTGTTCTTTGAAACATGGACCCAGTATAGAAAGCCAAACTCAGGCATGTGAGTGACACCCATTTGCCAGAGTGTGGAGCACACCTGAAGCTGGAGATCAACTGTGCATGTGGAGCTAAGGCAAGGCCATCCCTGAAAACATGACAGCCCCAGGTGAGTCCAGTAAAAAGTTGTCCCAGCGCCAAGCAAACAAGCTATTTTAGCTGGAGAACATGATTTGCTCAGGTGAGTCACACAAAGTTGCAATTGACATTGAAATTTGTTAAAAAATATATTTGAGTGGACTCTGATTTTGGAAGATATTTGTCTGTTTGTCTAATATGTTAAGCTGTGTACTTATTTCTTTGTCATATCTATGAACAGCTGCTTTTATTTGAGCTCAACAATTGGGACTGAAATTGACATTGACCTCCCAAGTAGATAAACACACTGTGGTGATTGAATTGTTCCTTTCCTCCCATTAAAAGAGAGGGCTCTCCTGACCTCAGCTTCTGCCTCTTTATTTTACCACCCTCTTGCCATCCTTTCCCCTGGGAACTGTGAAGGCTACACTGGACACAGCACCAGGGTTGATGGTGGTGAGCTCCCCAGGGATTAATCCCCATAGAGAGTGAGAGAAATTGTATTACACATGAAGAACATTGTTCAACAGTCTGTCGAGCCTGTGTCTGGGGTAAATGCAACTGTTTGCATAAAGCAGAAGCATTCTGATGAAAGGTAGCAGGAGAGACAGAAGCCTGTTGAAGGGCATCTGAGGGAGCGACAGCAATCTGTCTATTGCAGCGTATCCTTCAGTGAGAGGCCCTGGCAATTGGGAATGAGAATGTAAATGACCAATAAAACAGTGGGCATGATGTGACTGAATGGCAAATTGGGGAGTGTGAGACAAATGAAAAAGATCTTCCTGGTTAGTGTGAATGGTGGCAGCTTCAATGTGGCTAATCACACTGCAAACAAGCATAAGCACTGTCTGAATAAATATTAATTGGAATGCATGAATGATCTTGTAAGGCCCATATACCACCATGCAATTCTGTTTTTCTGTGCAGAAGACAAACCTGTATCCTATGTTTGGGAAGAGGAGGCTGTAACAAAACCTCCCCTTCCTGAATAGGAGTCATTTGTGAAAACAGACACCTCCGGCTATGGGGACTGAGCTTATTTTTGAAGGGAAGGCAAAGAGTATGAGGGAAGCATATTGAATTAATTTGTCTAAAAGATAATGACAATCAATAGCACCAGGGAAGTTAGCTAATTCATTTTGCTAAAAGGATGAGAATTGCCATTACCACTGTTGTCAAGCCAAAGAAAAGGGAACAATATTTTGCACGTCATGTTCAAAAAGCTGAGTGGTAGCACATGTCTGTCCACATGCATTCAGTCCTGTCACAGTATCATAAAAGGGAGCAGTGGTTTTGTGTAGAGCATGTGGCATATGTAGCCATTGTAAAGGGCCCTGGAACTGTGAAAGGGCCCCAGTGAGCATATGTTGGGTTTGGAAAATAATTTTTAAAATTGGCAAAGATGGGCCAGATTAACTTTATTCAAGGAAGTTTTAGACTCTGATGTAACTGCTCATGGAGAGGTGGGGCTGGGTCCCCTTTGAGAATGTCAAAGAGAGGAGAAATATCATGAGTTGTTAGCTTGAGAGACAGTCAGAGACTATATTACCAAGTAGAGTCTGAAAACTAGTTGGGGTTGCAAGATGATTAACCTGGATCTGAACAGTTTGGGGCACACTATGTCTCTGTGGAATAAGAGGTGCCATAGTTCACACCTTTTCAGGGCTTAGCACCCGGGCTGCACCACAAAGGGCATTATCTAACTGAATAAATACTTGGTGCAAGGTAGGTGAGGATTCATGTGCTAGAATAATATCATCCATGTAACGGATAAGCAGATGGACGAGCCTGATGGACCAGCAGAATGGCTGCAGCCACAAACTCTTGACACAGGGTTGGACTCTTTGCCCTTCCAAGAGGCAGACAACATCACTGGAAGCAGCACATAAGGGCCCTAGGCCATTGGTTTTAGGTGATAACTACAGCATACATGCCTGTGTCTTTAAATATTTTTCCTTCAATAATCAGTTCCATCTCGGGACAATTTTGTTTAATACGTTGAACCCAATACATATCAGAACCCTTGGACCCCCTTTTCTTATTTACAGATTTTCCAATTTTTGTCAAAAGAAAAATGACTAATTGAGTGATATGAGTCTCATGTGACTTGAACAGTGTTTTGAATACAGTCAACCATAACCTTGTGCAGTGGATTCAAAACTGGTGGTCAACTTAACACCAAATGAACTGAGTCAGCATGGTGCTGTATGTAGAGGGTCCACCTGAGGACTGTTGTCAGCATAAATAGGATAAACAGAGAGGAAGAGAGTAGCATTGTGGGTTCTCCTGAGTATTGTTGTTGTTGGGAGCTGTTGGTTCTCCTGGAGGAGCTTGTTCTGCTGGCTCCCCTGATATGAACTCATCTGTTATCATAGGAGGAGCTTGGGACCTTGTTGCTTAGAATAGCTGTGATTCACTTTGGGGAAGCTCTGGTTCTTAATCTGAGCATCACTTCCTGGCTTCGGAGGGGAAGATATGTGCTGTTTAATCTCAAGGAGAAGATTATCACGCTGGCTTCCTGATGTGTACTCGGCTGCTCTCATCATCCGAGGAGCTTGGGATGTCATTATTGCCGAGGCTGTAGTACTTTTGGGGGGAGTCCTGGTCCTTATTTTGAATATCACTTCTTGGTTCCAGTGCATAACCCTCAACCTACTGGCACAGATCCTTCACCCCACTGGCATAGACTTTCTAGCTTCCACCACTCATCAGAACCCTGATGAATGGAAGTCAAATCAAGGGCTGTCTTAACATTGAAGGAAGCTTCCTCCAACCCCTGTGGCAGCCATTTTAATCTGCTCATATACTAGCCATTCAAAAGTAAGTTTGTGTTAGCAAATGCACCCTCTATGATTAACATTTCTTTTGTAATGGCTATATTGTGAGCAGCATTATGCATGGCCTAATTCACATACAGTTTTAAAAATTTTCCTTTCTACAATGAATAATACCCCAGACTTAAAAATGCTTTAGCTGTTCCTTTGCAATCATTTGAGGCCACAATGTCTTTCCCTAGGAGCTCTATTAAACCCAAGAGGCCATGGGACCATAGGTGGTGACAGTTTGTTTTAATTCCTTTAGGGTATGAAGACATATAAATTGTTTCAGGTTATTGGAGCTTGAAATTCAGTAACAGGGTAGATATGTTGAAAACCCTCCATAGACTCCCCTTCCTATCTGACTTTCTTTAATTCCAATTGCAAGGGAGAGGGAGAGAAAATGGCACTACTCCCTGAGAGGAGAAAGTTTCACTCTGTGGTGCAGCAAAACTTCTCTGAGCTGAAAACGCAGAATTCTCCACTTGTGGTTCAGCTTCACTCATCAGGCATTGTAAAGTACAATTCTCCATGAAGCTGTCCTCCGTAAGAAAGGATTTTTTTTTTCTCCTCACTGCTCCTTTCCTGTTTAACTGAACAAAGTCAGAGAGCTTAAGCTCTACTGATGAAGAGAACTACTGTTCTGCCATCTTTTTTCTGTTTAGGACTAGGTTCCAGCCAAATCTTTTGAGGTCCTTTCAATGAGTGTATGACCACTAAAACACCCCCTAATGCAAATCCACAAAAGTAAAATAAGTGCAAGAATCAAGAATACAACAAATGGTTCTGAATACATTTGTGATTCTTGAGAACCTGTTTGTCTTATGTTTAACACCTGATAATACACCTCTCTCCCTTTTGTTTCTCATGAGCCCATTTTCTCTTTGGCCCCAGTGAGCCCGTTTTCTCTTTTTCTCCTCTTGCTCCAAGTGTTACACCTGGTGATATCAATATCAATACAACTCTGTGACACTATCAGTTCACTTCTCTCCCTTTTGTGCACACAGAAGTGTCCCTCACACACTATTTCTTCTTACCCTAGTCTCATGTTCAGGCACCAATATGCCAAGTCCTTCACGGCTCTTAAAGTTCCTGGGGCATGAGGGAGAAGGCTGGTGAGAATATGGAGAAATAAAGATAAGAGACAATATACCAAATGCTGAGGTCTGGTGAAACCTCTCTCTGGATGGGAGGAAAGGAACTGCTCGACCACCACAGTGCATTTATTTATACAGTTAGAAAGTTGATGCCAGATGAAACCCCTTTGCCTAACATCTCACTTGCCTCTATGCCCTGTATTATTCTCAGAGCTGGAATACCTGTTCGCCAGGGGTATCCGTACGGCCACGGCATTCCTTGGGCACTCTGTGCTCTTAGCTTGATCACTAGCTCAGTGACTCTTGACAGGTACAATTAATTTTACATCTCTTGATGTTTCTAAATTGTGCTTGATTGTTCAATTATAATGTTGTCTTATGTGTTCCTCCACGTATAAATGGGAAATAGTTTTTAAATTATATACAGTGATGGCTCAGTTCACAAACTCAAGTCTTTCCAAGATTATGGTTGCAAATCACCTGGACATGGACCAAATCAAATTTCTCCATAATGTCAACATTAACTCTAATCATTTAACTTCATTAAGTTCTTATCCAACTCAATTTGCAACCAGAATCATGGAAAGAATCAAGTTTGTGAAACTAGGTACCACTGTACTTATCTCAGTTACTTTTCTTGTTTCTGAGACAAAATACCTGATGCCCAAAATGAAGGAAAAAAAATTATTTAGCTTAAAGTTTGTGGAAGTTTCAGTCCATACTCAGCTAGCTCTAAGGTATGGTGGCATGGCTGACGGGTAGCTATTCATGGCAGCTGCAGCAGATACCAAAAGTGAGGAAGGAGCAAGCCTCTTTCCCTTTCTCATATTGTATGCCAGCTACCCGCCCCAGGGAGGGTGCAGTACTCATACCACCAATCCTGTCACTGGACAGTGAACTAATCACAAAATCTACATTCAGTCACCCTGAAAGCTTCCCATGATTGCACAAGGCTTTGGGGGGGGCAACCCCCCCCCAAACACACACCATAACAGTACTGTAATTAACAGGAGGGAGAAGTCACATACAGCGTGGTAATGTATCTATACTGCTGAAATATTAGTAGACTGTGCTAAATTAAAAGGATAGCAGAAGGAGACCTTTTCATGAGGAAATTATTTTTAACTGCTTGGTAGTGTGTATCCAAATCTCTGTAGGTGGTAAAATGACATAGAACATTTCACATACATTATACCAAGATCAATTTCCTGGTTTTTGTATAAAATATATGAAATCATTGTGGAAAAAAGTGGATAAAGAAAAATTAGGGTCTCTGCATTATTTTTTCAACTTTCTGTAAAGTTATGCTTATATATAAATTTATAATATTGGTAGACTCTTTTAAAGATTGACTGAATCTCATATATCCCATATCAAGACAAAATTAAGATAGCTTCTCCCATGAAATTAAATAAGAAGGAAGTTAATAGATGAAATGACAAAATGCTAGTCATTGCTAAAGCTGTGTGTATAACTTTCTGCCAGTTACTCACAGATCCATCAGGCAGAGAACCGTTAGGGCCATAGAGGAATGAGGTCCCACTACCAGTCAACTGCATCCAGTTGACATTTATAGGATACTTTATCCAGTAATATCAGAGTACACATTCTTCTCATGATCATGTGTAATATCCACCAAAATAGATGTCCTTCACCATCCCTAAAATTTAAGATATTACCAATCATATGAAGTATGCTCTGAGACCATAATATAATCAAACTAGAAGTCAATTAACAGAAAGACTGCTGGAAAGTACCAACTTAATTGGATATTAAACAACACACTTATATTTAACATATGTTTAAAAAAGGAAACCAAGAGAAATTAAAGAGTACATTTAACTAATGAAAACAGAACTTATCAAGCTTGTAGATGCAATGAAAACAGTGCCTAGAGAAAAGTTAATAGTATTGAATGCATATATTAGGGAAAAAGGAATAGCTAATGTTGATATCCAAATCTTCCACATTAGGAAACTACAAAAAGAAGAGCAAATTAAATCTAAAGTAAATAGAAGAAAAGAAACAAAAATTACAGAAGACATCAATGAAATTGAAAACAGGAAAATGATAGAGAAAATCAACAAAGTCAATGCTTGGTTGTTTTAGAAGCTCAAAATTGACAAGCCTTTAGCTGAGCCTACTAAGAAAAAAGGTAGATAAAACACAAATTATTAATATCACAAATGAAAGGACCAGAACTACTGATTCCATGGACATCAGAGGTTAATAAAGTATAGTATGAACAATTCTGTAATACACATTTGTTAAAGGAAATAAACTAATGCCTTGTGATGCCACCTACCAGAACTCACACTAGGGTAATATGAATAGATGATGTGAGTAGTCCTGGATTGATTACAGAATTAAATTAATAACTAGTAATTTTCCAATAAAGAAAGTCCTACACCTAGATAGTTCCAGTGGTATTGTTTACCAGTTCACTAGAAATTTACCAAATATTTATGGAACAAATGATATTGATTCTTCTGGAAGATAAAAGCTGAAGGAACTCATTCTGAAGGCAGCATTTCTCTAATAGAAAACCAGATACAGTGGCACCTTGGTTTACAAACTTAATTTGTTCTATAATTTTGGAAATGTGGCCACTTTTATGTTTGTATGGGAAAGATGGCCATGGTCATGTTTGTCACCTGAGACATAGTTTGCAAACAAAAACAAAATTTTGCCAAATGCTGTTATTTGTGAACCAAAATGTTTGCAAACAAGAGCATTTGTGACCCATGGCACCACTGTACATTAGAACAGAAAATTATATACCTGTATCACTCATGAACATAGATGCAAAACCCCTTACCAAAATAACAGCACATAGAATCCAACAATGTATAAAAAGAAGCATGCATTGTGACCCAAGGGAATTTATTTCAGGAGAGAAAGACTGATTTAGCATTTCAAAATCAATATATTATGTCACATCAAGAAGAAAATTTTATGAAAATATCAAACAAATACTCATACACAACAAAAAGCATTTAACCAAATCCCATGCTTACTTAGATTTAGAAATCTAAGAAAAACTTGATAAAAGATGTCTTCATAAATGCTTAGCTAGCATCATTCTTATTTGTCCAAGGATCAAACTCATGATCTCTTGCTTGCCAGGCAGCTGCTTATGCTACTGAGCTAAATCCCCAGCTGCTAGCATCCTTCTTGAGAAACAATGCTTTCCCATTTGGAAGCATTCAGAATGAGATTGTTCAAGATTGTGAACACAGCAAAGATGTTCTTTTTTAGCATTCCCATTCAACAGTATTCTAAATTAAGACAAGAAAAGGAAATAAAAGTATGCAGATTGGGAAGGAAGAAACAAAAGTTCCTGTTTGCAGATGATATGATTTGTCTAGTAGGACATTTTAAAGAATTAACAAAAAAGCTGGACATAGAGGAACATACGTACAATCCCAGCACTGTAGGAGGCTGGGGCAGGAGGACCACACTCCAGCCCAGGCAATTTAGCAACCTAATGAGATCCTGTCTCAAAATTTAAAAACTGAAAAGGGCTGGGGTTGTAACTCAGTGTGAAGTCCCTGAGTTCAGTCTTCTATACCATCACCATTGAAAACAAAGGAAAACCCCCCAAACTGGAAATAACAGCAATAAATTTGTAGGGCACAGAATCCATATAGAAAATTCAATTGCCTTCCTGCATATCACCAACAAACACTTAGCAATGTAGGTATAAATCTAAGAAAATATGTACAAAAGATATATTAGGAAAACTATAACTATAAAGCAAGAAAAGATTTAAATAAAGGAGAAATAGTCTTTGTTCACTGATTGGAAGACTTGAGTGTGGGGATGTCAGTTCTTTCTGATTTATTGGTAGATTCACCCCAAGGCCAACTAAAGTCCCAGTAAATTATTTTGTGGATATTGCCGTATGTACTGACTCCAAAGTATCACACAGAAAAATGAGACAGAAAAGCTGGTCCAGCCCTGCAGAAGAGCAAAGCCAGGGGACTGACGCTATCCAGCTTTAAAACTTAATACAAAACTACAATAATCACAACAATGTGTTATTGGATATATGGTGTTTTCTATATTTCTCTGTTTAATTCTGTGTATATTTGAAGGTTTCCATCATTAATATGATTTTTAATTTTTAAAAGGTTTTTCATAATGAAAAGTTTTCTTAAAGATTTTCTTCAGTGATACATTCCTCTTTGGTTTCTCTCTTCTGCTAAAACCACAAACTTTATCCACCAGATAGGCTTTTAAAATCTTTTTTTATTGATTTTCTGTCCCTAAGTCAGTAATTTCTGCTTTAATCATGCTATTTCTCCTGTTTCGCTTTTGGTTTAGTTTTCGACTTCTTTTTCTAACTTTTTGAGTCTGGTGTTAAATTAGATTGTTTCGATTCCTTCTTAATTGCTTTTGAGTAAAATCATGAATGCATTTTGAGCTTAATTTTAGATGATTTATCATTTTTTGATATGTAATGTGTTCATTATCATTTCTTAAAGTAAATTTTCATTTTGAATTTTTTTCTTTTCCTTTTTCTCTGTTTTTTTTTTTCCCCATTAGTATATGTTCACAGTCCATGCAGTTTATAATCATCCTGGAGATTAGTTACATTTCCATATGACAATTTTTTAATCTCCTCCCTTTCCCCTTCCCTTCCCCCTTCTCCGCTGGCTCCCCTATCCCCTTATTTGTACTTGTTTATATTGTTGGTTTTAGCACATGTTATAGTATACAATGTTTACATTGATTGGAGTTATTAGGATTCTGTTCATGGCAAGTCTTTATTCCTCTCATTTCCTCATTCCCTTCTCCGTGTTACTTTGAAACTTTCCCTATTGGAGGAGATCTGTCCCCTTGTCCCTTTCAGTTCACCCTTTATCATTCTGTCTCTCTCTCTTTCTCTCTTTGGAGACAGGGTCTTGCTCACATACCACTGGCTTGCCTAGAATTCTGGGGATCCTCTTGGGCCAGCCCCCTGAGGGCTGAGATTATGGGCATGTGCTACCAAACACAACATCATTTTGAATTTGATATAACAAAAAAGATAAATGATTTTTCTATACTTAGTTGTTTTACTATTTATTATTACTAATTTCTAATTCTCTTAAAGTATACTGAAAGATTGTGGCCTATCTTCCATATTTGTGTATATATTTTGTAAATTACCAGTTTCGTTAAATGGTATTGATTTTTGCACGTTAAATAGGAGCTTGAAAAAGTGGTGTACACTTCTTTATGTCATGAAGTTTGAGACCTTTCATAGCTGAAGTATAATAATTATATCGTTTAAACCTTCTGCTACTTTTGTTGTAGCTAATCTGTCATGAATTTACAGAGGGAAGTTAAAATCTGTTGCTATTACTATGTTTCTTCCCTTTTTTCTTATTTTGGTGCACTCTGTGTGTTCTCTTTTATTATAAATGTACACATTCATGGTAGCTTGTCTTCATGTTAAATAATATACCCTGTTCTCATAAAAATGGACCTCTGTCTTGTCTTATATTTGCTTTAAATTTAGTCTTTTTAGTGCTGATATTTGTAGCTCAGATTTCTTTTTGTAACTATTATATCTTTTTTTTCTCATACCATCTGAGTTTTTTTTTAGTTCTGGGTGCTTCTTGTGTATACAATGTATATTCTGTTTATTATTTTTATTTAGTTTTTGCTTTTCACCCAAGCTGGTAATCTTTGTGTGACTACGACCCATCTGTGTTAGGGATCAACAGTAAGATTTATTTTATATTTTTGTTTTTTGTTTTCATTTTTGATTATATAGACTTTGTTTTCATTTTTGATTATATAGACTTTCTTGCCATTACTTTGTTTTGTATATGAGCTGTGTGCTTTTCTTCTTGTGATTTGGGAGGCTTGCATCTTTTTTATATGCTGATATAGAAATATTTACTAGTGTGCATATTTTTCTCCAACCCTAGCTTCGTGTTATAGCAACCTCAGACAGTATTCATTACTGTTTCCCATGAAAAATCAGGTAACTAGCACACTATGCTTTCTCCTAACTCTTTTCTCTATCTCATCTCTGATGTTTTTAGTTATAGTGTGATTGCTGTTACAATGTATAAACAATATATTAGGCTATGGTTTGTTGATTTATTCATCTTTAAATGGCTATTGAATTTTCACTAAGAGGAAACAGTGAACAAAATGAATTGTCTAAAGTTAGGCTTGTTTCATTATCATTTTCACAACTTGCAATTCAACAATACAATATTTTTCTTATCTAATTAATTATACTTCCTCCAACAGATTATCCCTTGTGTATATAGTCATACCCCTCCCCTGCCTTCTTGCAGCACTGGGAAACAGGTAGACTTCACACTCATTAAGCCATATGCTCTGCCACGGAGCAACATGTACTTCCCCTATTATTTCTTACATAGATGAAATGTTTTTATATTGTCCTTGTTTCTTTCTCCTCCAAGAATGGTTAGTCACTGTATATTCATAGCTGAATTGTTATTTTAATGCTATTTTAAACGCCCATTGTTTAAGAATGCCTCTCTTTTGAGAATGTCTGCCTACTGGCTTTGTATTTGAGTAAGTACCCAGCAGGGTATAAGGCACAACATTTTGGAGCAGCACGTGCCTTTCATTTATCCTCTGGACATTATTGCCATGTTTTCCAGTGGCATTGGATGTAGCCAATGCTCCAGTATGTGGCCAAGCTGACCCTCCCATCCCGCTCCCATTGCATTCAACCTCATTTTATCCCCCAGAAAAGGCTTCTGTTATTTTTGGAGTTTTGTGAATTTATTGGAGACATGTTTTAGTATATACTTCTAGCATCATTTATGATTTTATACCTGGAACATTGTACTTATAATATTTGAGCCACAGATTCGTATTTTCAGGAAAAAAAGAAAAAAAATTGTTTCATCATTGAGCAGTTTTTCCAATTCTGTTGAGTTCCTTACTTCAACTACACAAATTACTTTTGCACTGGTCTATTATCTGCTATCCATTTTCTTTATTTTTCTTGTCTTTTCCCTCTCTGTTCCTTGTTCTTCTCTCAAACTTTCTTCCTTTATTGGTAATTTGGTTATAAACCAAATCTAAATTTCCTAATTTAGTATAATTTTCTGTTTGGTTTGGTTTTGCTTCTGAATTTGTATCTTAAATTCTTAGGACAGAAGTTTTTTTCATTTAACTCTGTTTCTTATCATCTCTCTCTCTCTCTTTTTTTTTAAAGGTTATCTTCTTTCAAGTTTGTTTTTCTACAATGGTGCTGTGCAACACAAAATTTTCCCAGGGAAATTTCTTCCATTTCTTCAATTCCCTATCGTCTAGATAAGATTTGTCATCTGTAGCATATGCACTAGTACCTTACTCAGTATCCCGTCTTCTTTATTGGCTTGTGTCTTGACCACTTGTTTTATTTAGTGAAGTAACATAAGCACCCTGCTAAACCATTTCCCAGGTTCTTACAAGCAAATGGTGACTAATGCCTTTCTTTTTAATTTCCTACTGGAACAAGAACATTAAATTAACCTTTCTCATATTTTTCTTTTTGTAGTTTCAGCTTGTATGACAATTTATCTTTTGCTATGTTTGAAGCTCTTAGATTTTGAAGTACCTTTCATGTATATTTGTTGACTACAATGTGTGTGTGCTGGGGGTTGGGACGAGGACTAAGGTCTTACTGCAAAGAGTCAAGATGTGTAGATTCAAGGAAAACTTCTCTCTCCTCTCATTTTGAGTTGCACATTTTGAAATATATGGCATGAAGTTTTGCCCTTTCTTTGATTTAATCTGAGGTATTTTGACTGGTTTAGTCTTATTTGTTATTCTATCATTAGAATTGGGAAAAAGGAGAGTTTCAGATGTTTTTATTTTACCATCTTAACTTGGAAGTCTGTGCAAGTACTTTAAATAAATTTTAATCAAAGTAATGCAAACAAATGGTCACAAATCAAATCATGCAAAAATATTGTGTTAAAAAACAACTGAGCTTAGCTCCAGGGTGGTTTAACCCAAACCTTACTCCCTAGAGGCATTTTATTCTTTTGCTTTGTGAATGGAGGAAAAATTTACATACTGTGAAATGCACACATCTTAAGTGTACATTTTGATGAGTTTTGACAATTGCATGTACTCCCTGTAACCCTATTTATTAAAATATAAAACATTTTCATCACCAGAGTAAAATCCCTTACAAGACTTCTCAGTTAATTCCCTGCCCGCAAATCTCCAACCCAGAGACAACAGCTGTATGGTTTTCATTCACTGTAGATTAGTTTGTCTACTGTAGAACTTCATACAAATTGAATCATACAGTAAATACTCCTCTAACCTTTTTGCTAAAAATATTTTGTAGTTCATTCATGTCACATCATTTGTAATGTCATTGCTTTTTATTACCATAAAATTTTAATCTAGCTATCATAATAGCATGTATTAATATGGTACAGTCTGGCATTTTAACTCTTACCTATTTAAATTGTAATTTGTGTATGTGTGTCTCTATGATGGGTATTTATATTGTTTCCAGTTTCAAACTATTATGAATAAAACTGATGTAAACATTTCTGTATACATCTTGCCATCTATGTACTTATGCTTTCATTTCTCTTGTAAATGTGCAAAAGTAGAATTATGGAAACAGAATAGATATATAGTTTCATTTTTTAAATTTTAAAAGCAAAACAAAAAAGAATAGAAGTGATACAGAATTTTAAAAAATGGGAAGTTAACATGTTAATATATTGCATATTGTTATCTAAGTAGTTATTTAGATTTCAAGATTTAGACATAAAAAATGATCAGTCAAACAATGAAAGCACAAACTGTTCTTACAGAGACTACTAGTATAGTTATCTGTCTTCTGTGTGTGTGTGTATATATATATATATATATATATATACACACACACACACATATACATATATACATATACATATACATATACATATACATATACATATACATATACATATACATATAATCCCTGTCATTCTTCCTTTTCGTTTTTCCCCATCCCAGCTGTTTTTTTCTTTTGAGCATTTTCTTTCCCTTTCATTTTCACAGTATCTGTTGCACATTTTGGATCTTATTGCTCTTTTGTTTTTTTTTTTAACTCTAGGGAAACAATACAGTATTTACACATGTGAGTTTGATTTACTTCACTTATAAGTATGGTCTCAAGTTGCATCCATTTACCTATAAAAACCTCAAGTTTATGTTTCTTTATAGCTGAGTAATATTCCATTGCATAAAAATATCACATCTTTTTATCCATTGAGCAATTGATGAATGTTTGGGCTATTTTAAAGATTTACCCGTTCCAAATTATGCTGTTATAAACATGGCACACATATATTGCTGTGGCATGATGTTTTCAATTCTTCTCAGAAAATATGCAGAAGGGGAATATCTGGATTGAGTGGGACCTCCAGTCTTAGAGTTTTGAGAAATTTCCACACTGATTTCCACAGTGGCTGTATCAGTCTACACTCCCACCAACAGTGGAGAAGGGTTCTTTTTTCCCCACAGTTCCAACAACATTTGTTATTGGTTAATTTTTTGATGGCAGCTATTCTTTCTGGAGTGAGATGGAATCTCTGTGTTGTTTTAACTTGCATTTCTGGAATGACCAGTGATGTTGAACACTTCTTCATGTTTTATTTTCCATTTGTATTTCTTCACCTGAGAAGTGTGTATTCACTCATATGCCCATTTTTGGACTGAGTCTTTGAATTTCAGGGGTCTGATGTTTTTCAATTCTTTATATGTTCTAGATATAAGTGCTTTGTCTGAGGGCCAGTTGACTAAAACTTTTTCTAACTTATGGATTTTTCTTTTCACTCTGTTGCTGATTTCTTCTGAAGTGCGAAACACTTGTTTAGTAAGAAGAGATCCCAGTTGTTGATTTTTTTGAAGTACTTCCTGTGCAGTTTGGGTTTTGTTCATGCACTCTCTGCCTACTCTTATGTCTCCAAGATTTCTCCCTACATTGTCTTCCAGTAGATTTAGTGTTTCTAATTTAATATGTAGAACTTTGATCCATTTTGACTTTAGTTTAGTGCATGCTGATAGACATGGATCTAGTTTCAGTCTTTGGCATGTGGAAAACCAGTTTTTCTAGCATCATTTTTTAAAGAGGCTGTCTTTCTTCAGTGAATATGTTTGGCCCCTTTGTCAAAGATAAGATGGCTAAGTGTCTTTGTAGTTGTGTCTGCATCTTCTAATCTGTTTCACTGATTCTCAGGTCTGTTTTTGTGTCAGTACCATGCTGATTTTATCACAGTAGCCTTGTAGTATAATTTCAGATTAGGGATTGTGGTGTCTCTTGCCTTGCCTTTGTTGCCCAGGATTGCCTTTGCTACTTTTCTGTTTCTGAATGCATTTTAAGAATATTTTCTCTAGATCTGTGAAGTAAGTTAGTGGCATTTTGATTGAGAGTGCATAAAATCTGTATAACAGTTATGGGATTATGGTCACTTTCCCTATGTTGGTTCTCCTTATCCAAGAGCATTTTCTGATATCTTCTTTAATCTCTTTTTTAAAGAGTATTACAGTTTTCAATGTATGGATCTTTTATATCTCTTGTTAGATTGATTCCTAAATATTTCATTTTGGGGGATGTTATTATGAAAGATGTTATTTCCATAATTTTTCTCTCAATGAGTTTGTTGTTTGTGTATAGGGATGTTACTGATTTTTGAATGCTGACTTTGTTTCCAGCTATACTGCTGAATTTGCTTATTAACTCTAATAGTCTTTTGATGGAGTTTTTGGAGTCTTCTGTGTAGAGTATTATATCATCTGCCAATTATGATAATTTAACTTCTTCCTTTCTTATTGATGTGGTATATTAACTTTATTGATTTGCATATGTCAAACCATCCCTGAGTTCCTGGAATAAATTCCACTTGATCATGCTGTATAATCTTCCTGATGATTTGCTGCATTCTGTTTGTTAGTATTTTACTCAGAATTTTTGCATCTATGTTCATTAGGGAGATAGGCTAAAGTTCTCCTTTTTAGTGGGTCTTCTGGTTTAGGCATCAGAGTAATAATTGCCTCTAAGAATGAGGGAGAATTGCTTCCCTTTCAATATCATTAAAGAGTTTGAGGAGTATTGGCATTAAATCTTCTCTAAATTTCTTGCAGAATTGAGCCACAGATCTATCAGGACCTGGGTTTTTCTTTGTGGGTAAGTTTTTTGTTATGTTTTCAATTTCAGTAACTGATATTGGGTTATTCAAAATTTTTATATTTTCTGGATTCAGCTTTGATAATTCATGTGTTTCTAGGAATATGTCCATTTCCTCTAACTTTCAGCTTATATGAGTAAAGATTTTCAAAGTAGGTGATGATCTGAATTTCCACTGGATCTGTAGTAATTTCATCCCTTTCAATCCTCAATGCATGAATTTTTTTGTTTCTTTTTCTTGATAAGGTGAGCTAGGGGTTTATCAACTTTGTATATTCTTTCAAACAACCAACTCTTCAACTCATTAATTCTTTGTAGTTTTTAATTAGTCTCAATTGCATTAATTTCTGCTCTGATATTTATAATTTCCTCTCTTCTATGAGCAATGGTCTTGACTTGTTCTTATTTTTCTAGAAGCTTGAGGTGTAGCATTAGGTTATTTGCGTTCATTCTGTTTTCCTATGTGACAGTTCATTGCTATATAATTCCCTCCTAGAACCACTTCCATTGCATCTCATAGGTTCTAGCATGTTGTATCTGCATTTTCATTGAATTATAGGTATTGCTTAATGTTTTCTTTAAGTTCACCTGTAGCTCATTGATTGTTCAAGAGATTATTATTTAATTTCCATGTATTTATGCAGGTTTTGAAATTTCTTTTTTCACTAATTTTCAATTTCAGTGTGCTATGGTCAGATAATATACATTGGATAATTTCAATTCCTTTGCATTTACTTAATAATGATCTATGGGCTAATATATGATCTATTTTGGAGAATGTCCCATGTGTAGCTGAGAAGAATGTATATTCTGATGTGGTTGGGTGGACCACTCTGTAAACATCTAATAAGTCCGTTTGTTCACAGGTTTGATTCAGTTCTTTTATTTCTTTGCTGACTTTTTGTCTAGTTGATCTATCTATTTGTAACAATGGGATATTAAGCTCCCTTATTATGATTGTGTTATTGCATATTTGATTTCTTATGTCTATTAGTATTTGTCTCATATCATTGGGTGCTCCTGTATTTGGTGTATATATATTTATGAATGTTATTTTTTCTCTTGAATTTTTCCACCAACAAGTATATAATGAACTGCTTTATCTCTTTTGAATATTTTTGGTTTGAAATTCACATTGTCTGCAAGTAGAATAGCTACCCTTGTTTTTTTCTGGGTGCTTGTTGCATGGAATATTGTTTTTCATCCTTTGACTTTCAGTCTATGAGTTTCTTTTGAAGTTAGAAGTGTTTCTTGTATACAAATATATTTTTGGATTCTGTTTCTTGATCCATTCTGTCAACCTATTTCTTTTAATTGATGAATTGAGGCCATTTATATTGATGGATATAACTGATATGTATTGGCTTAACTTTGTCATGTTATTTTCCTGTTGTTGGTTCCCTTCTTTCCCCCCTTGTTTAATTGCTTGCCCTACCTGGTGATTTATTTCTGTTGTTGTTCTGGAAATTATAGTCATTTTTATCTCTATCTAGTTTGTGTTTCAGTACTCTTTGTAGTGTTGGTTTGGTGGACATGAATGTCTTCTGTTGTTCTTTGTCATGGAAGTATCTTATTTCTCCATTAATTTTCAAAGAAAGTTTTGCAGGGTACATCAATGTGAGTTGAAAGTTGTTTTCTTTCAGGGCCTGAAATACTTTACTCCAAGCTAGTCTGGAATTGAGCGTTTGTGTTGAGAATTTGGCTGTGATCCTAATGGACTTTCCTTGATAGGTGAGCTGTTTCTTTTCTCTAACAGCTTTTGCTATTCTGTTTTTATATTGAATTTCTGGGATCCTGATTATTATACGTCTGGATGTAGATTTATTTTGGTTATGGATGTTTGGAGTTGTATATGCCTCACTTATCTGTATATCAGATTCTTTACCCCTGTTTGGGAAATTTTCTTCTATTTCTTCTCCATATAGTTTTTAAAAAATGTGATTTGCATTGCCTCCTGAATTTTCACTGACATCTAGAAGTCTTATATATATATTTTTTGCATTGTCTAGGAGATGTTGAATTGTCATTTTGTGGTCCCTTGTGATTTTTAGGAGTTCTTTCCTTTCGTGATCACTAGTGGTGATCCTGTCTTTAAAGTCTGAAAGTTTTGTTAATGTAGTTTTGTTAAAGTAGTTTTGCCAGATTTTGATGGAGTTTTTAATTTCCCAGATACTTCTTTGACTCTATTTCAAGCATTCTATTTCTTTCCTATATTTTTCATTCAATGTTTCCATCATTTTTATGGACTGATTTCTGTTCTCCTATTCCTAGCTTTTGGAATGGGAATGTTTATCCTGTTTTACTATAGCTTTGAAATATTTAACTTTCTCTTTTTTTTATGTTACAGAGGCTCCTAGCTAAGAGTTTGCTTGAGTCTCAGAGGAGACTGAATTTGGACTATTGAGTAATGTTTGAACTGCTAAGGCTATTAAAACTCATACATTGGACTAAATGGATTTTTGCATCATGAAATGGACATGATCCTTTTGGAGACATGAGGCAAGATGATATGGTTTATATATGAAATGTTCTTTGAAAATCTAATTTGCAAGAAGTCAGGTTGGTCCTTGTGGGTGTGACCTGGAAGAGTGTATTCTTGTCTTCAGCTCCTTTGTGCACTTTCAAGTGTTTCCTAGTTGTGATGGTGTCAGTAGCTTTCCTCTGCCATACCTTCTCAGCATGTTGTTTCTCTTTAGGAATCAGCTGACTATGGACTGAACCTACTGAAATCATGAGCCCAAAATCCTCTCCTCCCTTAAATTGTGAAGGTTGCATGTTTTGTTATAGTGATGAGAAGACTACACAGCCATTATTTTTTTTAAGAAAAAAATAGGCCTTTTGTCACCACTTGATGTTTTATACCTACCATTAATGACTTATTTCTACCCCTTCATTCTCATAACATTAAAATGTAATTCTAAATTCTGCACAGTAGCATTTGGTGGAAGAATTTAAGTACTCAAAGAGAGAGATTTATCCTAATATCTTTCATATTTGAATACCTAGAACTGAATTCTACCACTACTATACACAGTAAGGACTATTCCTTAAAGAAAGAAACAGGTTGAGTAATGAATAGCAAAAACTAAACAAATAAAAATTAAAATAAGCTGACAACCTCTTACTATGACCTGAAAGTTGGAAGATGTATTTATTCTGACCCTCAATGCATTTGATAAATTTTATATGACTCAGTCAATATATTAATACCAGTCTGATTTTCATCTTTTGCTTGCAAAATGACTTTTTATTTTATCTTTTTATCTAAAAAGTATGCTTATTTTTTGTTCTTGTTGGTGTTCCATGAAGTTCTAAAAGTTTTAAGGATGTATGTTTCATGATTTCCCATGCTGAATATTTCATAGACTATACTCTCAAAAATAATGAAGTTCTTCAGCACTTTGAGTATTCATTTCCTCCACCTTTTCTATTCTACTCTTCTGAATCTCCTATGATATGACTTGTGTCTAGATTTTTTCCCTAAAGCGTGATGCAGTAATAGGTGAGGATTTTTCAGAGGTGGCTGAATTTAGAGTGTGTGATTGACTTATGGTGTAATGGTAGGGTTGAGGTTGCTCGGATTAAAGGTGGGTGATTACTAAATCAGTCCACTGACTGGCTTGGCATCACACTAATTCTTTTTTTTTTATTTGAAAGAGAATAAAACAAAAGGGGGCAGTACAGAGCAGATCAGAACAGGACAACATAGGCAACACAGTACTTTACATTAAGTCAACTGGACATCAACAGTAGCTAACACCATATCTCTTACTCTGCTATAGTTGAGCATAGTTTCAAATACAATAATATCAAACATATCACAATAATATAAAGCCATGCATAGAGGGAAAGAATTACAGGGCTTTCTGAACCGAATAACAGAAAATGATCAATGGGTACTATAATATCTCATTTTTGATATAAAAGAAAAAAATTTGTTTGAACTATCAAACATATTCAAATTCCAATAAGACACAATGTGATAGATAGAACCAATGGTAGTAGAACAAAAACGCATGGTAGGACTTCTAAGAAGGACAATATTAAATCAGCAATATCTGTCATAATGTTTTGTTTTCTTCAGAACAGCTATTTGTATCATCAAGTATGATATAGTCAAACAAAACAGGATAACACCATTCGAACTGATGATTGAAAACTTTGAAAGACTTCGAAGCTATGAGATGGGGACTCATACTTACGATAAAGTCTTATATACTCTTATCAAATCTCATATTAGGGAGACTATATGGTATTTACCCTTGTGAGTTTGGTTTATTTCACTTAAGAGAATGGTCTCAAGTCGTGTCCATTTATTTATAACTATCTCAATGTGATCATTCTTTATAGCTGAGTAGTACTCCATTGTATAAAAATGCCACAACTTTTTTATCCATTCCTCAGTTGATGGGCACTTAGGTTGTTTCCAAGATCTGGCTATTACAAATTGTGCTGCTATAAACATGGGTGCACATA